>CAVNYN010213659.1:0-20206 GCA_963692815.1 Nyctanthes arbor-tristis | reverse complement strand
ATCGAGATGGCAATTGAACGAGTGCCCAAGGAGGTCTGTATTAATTTAGTTGGTTGGTGATGCAAATCATTTGAAAGAAATAATTTTTTATTTTTTTTTTCCTTGGTTTTGGATTAACTTCTCAGGAAAAACAAATCATGGCACCTGTTTTTCTAGAAAACATTTCAAAGCAGCCTCCTCAGCATCAGGATATTTTATTGAGACTCACAGCAAAGGTATATTTTTATTTTTTACCCTTTTGCAGTCTGTGCAACTGCAGCATTCCCTTCTTCTTTCATTGCAATTTGATTGCAAATACACAAGTCTGGTATCATACAAATGTTAGATCTCTTCATACCAAAAAAATAAAACACCTGGAGATATATTTTTCTTTCTATTATCGGTTAATGTGATTATCAAATACCAATGTCCTTAAATTAAGACTTCCATGCCTGGTTAAAGAGTCAAAAAGTAGATTCTATAAAGAGAGAAGGTAAATCTACTCATGACAGGAGCACCTTCCAGTCTTTTATTGGTACTGGATACAATAATTACCTTGATATATGTCAACAATCACAGCACCACCTCTGAGCGTTCATATATCAACTCAAAAAGTCAGTGCTTTGGATATTTTTAAAATAAAAAAAAAACAAAAGAAAATAAGAGAAAATCAACTCATCCACCATAAAAAATCTGAAATAAATGCTGGATATTACGCTAGCTTAAGTTCAATTTTTAAATGTTGGATATTGTCTATGTATTTGCACAATGTTCTACAGATTAAGTAGCTTAAAAACATTGGATAAACTTAAAGGAAAAAGCAGCTGGAGTTCGAAAAAGAATCAGCTTCTTCTATAAAAGCCATAACAACACACATATTGTAGCGGTTACATTATTTTGATAGAAAAAGAGATTATCACAATGAGAAATGTATGATCTTGAAGTTCTGCATTTCCTTTCAAAGGTTCTGGTGCTGATTAGGAATCATATCAATTAATATGTTTCGGACACACCAGTAACCTTGGGACCAACGTGTCATATTATACTAGCATAGCCGAAAGGCAATCACATTAAATGCATGTCACGGTTGCACTGGGTGTTCTTTGGCTGTCTCAGGTAGGTTATGAAAACCTTTATCACAAATCCTCTCTCTCTCTCTCTCTCTCTCTCTCTCTCTCTCCAGTCAATAGCTTTCACATTTGTATGCCCTTACATAATTCATATACCAATTTCTAAGATTTTGGGTTCAGGTGATTGGTGAGTGCCATTCAATTCAAATCAGTGACGAAGTTGCTGCAAGATATAGGGTGATATGTGGTTCTAGGACTGTGAGATATTTCTTGGATTCTGTCTTCAAACAATTTTGTATCAGCCATCACCTCAGAGGTCGGAATACAGTCTAATTTATATTGCGGCATATGCTTTTCCTGGATTTAATTTATCTATACATTTGACTTGGAAAGTGAGAATGAAGGCTGATTTTGCAGTGAAGGATGTCCATCTGGGCTTTCAACTGTTCAATGTGAGCGAATTATGGGAAAACAACCACTGACAAATGATATGCTTCAGAATAGGAAGGTACCACTCGCCAATGATTTCAATACATTCCCGATATATTTATTCAAATATTTTTCTGACATTTACGCTGATTGTGTAAACATTCCACATGTTTGCCTTGTCTCTTACTGAATCTCTTTCTTTCTTGTCTCTTTTTATAATTTCAAAATTTTAATTCTTTCTCCAGTTAGGAATGTTGAATGTCCTGGTGTCTCTGGAGTTGCCTCCTGAACTTGTTTATCCCCAGTATGTTTCTGCTTGTTCTAACAGGTACCAGTTTATTTCATTCTGAGTACGTGATACTTGTTAAAGTTTTGAATATTTCCAAATTTAATTAATTGTTTATTTATTGGTTCTTTTACTCAAGTCAAGAGTCTGTTGTCAAGAAAGCTGAGGAGGTCTTGAAAAAGAATGCTTCTGATGTGAATTTAGATGATCAGAACCTGATTAACAAACTATTTTTCCTGTTCAATGGTATGAACATTCTGTCTTCACACTATGTACTTGTACATTCGATGCTTAGTAAACAAAATTTTCTTGAGGAAGGCAGTTACTTCTGTCACTATGTTGATGTGGTACATTTCAATCAGGTGCTTGTAACACAAAATTTTATGTTATGTTCCATGCCGTGTAGGAACCACAGGGTCTGAAAACATTGCTCCAGAAGCTAAGGTCAAGCCAGCAAATCCTGCTTTGAGAGTAAGACTAATGTCAATCTTTTGTCGGTCAATTACTGCCGCAAACAGTTTCCCATCAACTCTGCAGTGCATCTTCAGCTGTATATTTGGTGAGTTGAATCCTGTGACCTTCTTGAATCTAAAATTTTTACACACGATGGGGAATAATTTTCTTGCACCACAGCTCAAGGGTTGGTCTTTTGCTAAAACACAGAATACCAAATACCCAACCTGGCTCAAAATTTACCTAAATATTAATCACCAACCTTAATGTCAACTGCGAGATCTCTTTGACTGGTGTTGAATTGGTGTCTTTTTCTAACTTGACACTCTTCATTCATGTTCTATTTAATCTCCTTCATTTCTCTAGAGATTAATTGGAGTCAGTTGGGAACTTGGTCAAGACAGAGTTAAAATCCCCCAACTGAGGCTGAGTTTGTTTTCTTTTTCCAACTTGACAACAGTTGAGACTTGAGAGGTTGCGTGTGAGGTCAAGTTGAATAGTTTACAAAAAGTGAAGCTTATGCTAGTCAAGGCAGTGACAATTTGAGAACTGCTTCAAGTCGAAATTCGAAAGCAATTAAGACTGCTTGACTACGGTCAAGTTTATTTTCTGTCCTTTAGTCCAACAAGTTCCATTCTGGTGGTCTCATCTGGCACGTGACTCTAAAATTCGACCAAAATACTTATCTTGACCCCAATTTGTGGGGCTGTTGTATTTCGGAAGGAGTCTTCCTGGCGCAGAGAGAGAGAGAGAGAGAGAGAGAGAGAGAGCGTGTGTCCGTGCGTGCATGTGATGAAGATTGTATGTATTATTGCATTTGCAAGGGCGTTTGTGGGGTTGAGAGGAATCGTAATTGCTTGGTAGCTGGATTGGAAATGACACAAAAACATAATACAGATAGATATATGACAAGGGAAAGAGGGGCAGGAGTAGAAAATGGAAATAAAAGGGTAGAAGTGTTAGAATAATAGACAGAGGGAATGGGGAGACAGCCAGAAATTAAATGTTCTTGGGACTCTGAACTGAAATTAAAGGTTCTAAGATACTGAACACTATAATTTCATAGGTTAACTGAGGTTATTTCTGCGCCAACGAATAACAACTTGGAGAATTGCAGAGTATGGATAATCACCATGTTGCAACAATGATCACAAACACTCAATGCTGTTGACTAATTAAAAAATTTCCAGCCTCTTACTATGAAAATAAAAAATGACTTCGTTGTCAATCTCAAATTGCTAAAACTTGCCTCAATTCTTCAAAATCATATAGCTCTAGACTTCTTTGTGTGCAATATTCATAATCTTGTACTCTCATATGCTTTGAAGAAGAAGCTACCTTGGATAATCATCACTTTCCATTGACAGTGTTCAGTCTCCAAACTTTGGAGCATGATTTTTTGAACTAAGGTTTGACGTATCATCTTGTGTAAAAGAAAAACGGCTTCATTTTTGGCTGTTTTGGCTACTTTAGTCCTCATGGGACCTATAGAATATCAATGAAGCATAGCAGATTCTGTGCTGGATCCTATTGCCACTGTCTTGAAACTGGCTAACTTTGGATGCCTTTTGGTTGTCTTTAACTATGAAAATAGTGCATGTCATGCAATCTATATAACACTGGATTACAACATTGCATTTGTGGTTACAGAGGGTTTATTTTTGACATCTGTTACATTGAAATCAAACTTCGCCACCTGTCTTCTCTGTTCTCACTTTGGTCTCTTTTGTTTTTAAACTTAATATTGCTGGAAATCTGGTTTTTCTGCCTCTTCTAGGAGCTGATACCACCTCCAGGTTGAAGCAGTTGGGGATGGAGTTCACTGTATGGGTCTTCAAACATGTAAGTAGTTTATTCCTTCTAGATTATTTTGAAAAGGGATTTCACCCATCAAAAGCTTTCACTGGACAGTACATTTTATGTTTGGTTGTTTGGAGCTAGTACATCCTTGTAGTGTCTGTCAGTATCATTTTAATGTTTCTGTCAATTCCTGTGTACTTTTTCCATGTTCTGCACCTATTAAGGTATTATCAAGATTCTAGCATCATGATCTGGAACTGAAAACATCTGTATTCGTAACATTCTTAGCTATATTATAATGTTTTCTAATTCTTGATTCTCATAATTTTTTACGATATTGGTCCGCCTCAAGTAATCCCTGGTTTGGTCAGATATTGAGTACAATTTCATGTGCCTGCACATCGGCATATTCCGCTCGAGTATTGGATGTATGAATTTATTTCTTAAACTAGCTAAGTGTGTATCTTTGATATTTTTTTATAACATATATATGGACCGGGTATCTGAGACATATAACACACAACAGATACTAACAAAATATTTTATAATTAAGAAAACTGTTTAACACGACGTTGCATTTCCACCTTTTTGGTCTTTGTAACCCCTTATCACTTTTATGACCGTTGACAAAGTTGGACACAGAAGATCCATGTCATGAACTCTTTGGTTTACCTGCTTAGGACACTTTATTTATCTTGCGCACAACTAACACACTACCAATGGTTTTAAGATAACCATACTATTCTTTTACATGCTTTCTAGTGGGGCTCCCCAAATAACCATCTTAGCTTTAAATTTTGCCAACATATAGTTCTCAAAGCCTTCCGTAATATGTTTAAAGCATCAAAGAATTTGGATTGAAATGCTGATCTGTTAACTATACATAGTTGATCACTGTTTCATGAAGATCAAGATTGGGGAATCTCACCATGATTTTTAAAAAAAATTTTGCTTATCAGGATAACTTTTTGGGAACAGTAGCATGCATTTGTAATTTGTTATTAAACTTAGGCTTTGTGCTCTTAAAAAGGTATAGCCATAGTGAATAAACTATGAATATTTAATTATCAAAAAGATAATATATTACTTTATTTCTTTATTGGAGTGACTAACGTCTGTGTGTGAAATTTATTATATCTGTCGTGCCTGCAAGCCTTGCTCCAAAAGATGTGTATACATTCAACCTTTTCTTTTTTTTTTTTTTTTTTTTTTTTTGGTTCCAGCATTTTTTCCTGCACTAGGAAATCGTATTTGTTTGTGTGTGTATATATATATTATATATAATATAAAATATAAATTTTTTCATGGCTAACCTATTTCATTGAATTCTTCTAAATGAATCCTTATGATATTTATATTGCTGCAACCATGTAGACTTTTCTCTTATCCATAAAGTATGGTTGATGGTTAGCTTCTTGCTTTCGCACAGCATTCATTTTATGATACACGTGCAGGCCGGAATTGAACAATTAAAGCTCATGGGCCCTTTTATACTGACTGGAATTCTCAAAACTTTTAGATAACTACTCGTTGCCAGAATCAGGTGTTTATCTTCAACTTGCAAGCTTAACTCCATCTTACATATATGGGATTTTGATGACACATTATTGTCAATGCTGGCACATTCATCCAACCAGTGTTTATTTGTCCAGATGCTATTGCTAGGGAGACTAAAACTCTCTTATCAAGCAATTGGATTGCTTGCACATCGTATACCTCAACTTTTTAGGTAATCGTTTTACGGTTCATTAGTACTAATCTGCTTCCTCATTGTCTACTTTTATGACTTTCATGATGTTTCTGCTTATATTCACTCTGCTAGAGATAAGGTTGATGTGGCTGTTCGGCTTTTTGATGCTTTGAAGTTTGAGTCACAGTATCTCCGCCTCATTGTTCAAGAAGCAACAATTTCTCTTGCTGTTGCATACATGGTATTATGTATATTCAAATATAATACATCTTTTCATGATATAGCTATTTGACGAGTCATCTTCCAACCAATGTCAATGACCAGAAATGTTTTCTTTTTTTGCATGCATACAGATCATGCACATACATCTGATCATGCATTTAACTGGAAGAAGTTGGAAAAAGTTTGTACATTTGCATGGGTGAATGTATTTGCTATTCATATATAGGTGTCCACGTAACACACTTATAATTATATAGATATAGTTAAATGCTCATAAACGTATATGTTCGCATATATCTCTATATATAAGCAAGAATGTATTTAGTTGTATGTATGAGTGTATTTACATGTTGATTTACTAGTTTATTTGGGCTTCTAGATAGATTACCTAATTTTAATGGGACTATGTTCAGTACGGTAGCTAATAAATTAGGGTATCTTGCAATTACTAACCTATTGCAATTACGGAAAATATAAATTGCCCATAGTTCCAGGAGATTCTGCGGATTACTAATCCGCTTATCAAAATAACATACAAAGAAAACAGATTTGAAAGCTAAATTGCAGAGCCCTGATAGACCCTGTTGGGTACATCATGTCTTATTGCAATTTTCCATTTCTTTCTTGATTACATTTCCTTTTGCATAACAACAATCGTGTTGCAGTTTAGCTAAATAATTTCCTTTGCACTCATATTCTGCATTTAAGCTATGGCCCCATTTATGGAACTCTGAAACAGCTCCCTCTTCATACCATGGCCCAAAAAAGATGGAGTGGAAAGATGTGCATTATACGATTGAGTGAGAACTATGAAGTGCTTGACGTCTGAACTAGCATGTGTCTTGGGATGCTTCTTGTAATTTCAGACACTTGTAGTGTTTGCGTAGTAAAAGGGAAAAAGATTGCAGGGCAGCAGTCCAGAGCCTCAACAAATGATAATGTTACATAATACTAAAATATTAAGAGATACGGATATTAATTGTTCCGCACAGATTTCATAATAGAAATATAATATGCCGAATGTTAAGCCTTGTATATGCCATCTTACATGTGTCAGTCACCGAATAACTATCTATTTTATTGGTCAATTATATCAGTCATATGGGGCACCCAGCATTCTTGAAGTGTTTTAGCATGCCAAGATTTCTTTCTCATTTTGTTTGAAGTTACTTCTTTCTTTATTCCTCTTTTTTTCTTTCTTTTTTCCCCTTCGTGCCTTTTTTTTTGACACGTGATTACTCTGTCCATGCATAATTAATTTACTACATTGTTTACTTGATTGAATAAATTGTTTTTTGTTAAGCTTATATGTCATATTAGTTCCAGTTATGTGCAGTATCTCTATGGTGCAGCATCCGTGCCATAGCCTGTGGCTCATGGACTTTTTTAAGTTCAAAATAGGTTGAGAAGCATTTGAGGAGAATTTGGACCGCTGCATTCCGGGCCATGGATGACATAAAGGAAACTGTTAGAAATGCTGGAGACAGATTATGCCGCACTGTTTCATCATTAACTGGGAGGTTATGTGATGTATCTCTTACACCAGTGCCAGAAGCAAGAAAAACAATGAATGCGGTGTTGCCTTTTTTGCTAACAGAGGGTATAATGAGTAAAGTCCAAAATATCCGCAAGGCATCCATTGTAATGGTTACAAAGCTTGCAAAGGTAAATATGTTCAGATTGTTAAATGGATCTTGAACTTGTTCCAAAATAACACCTGTTTGATTTCTGAGTTTAGCTTTTCCTTTATATAATAATTAAATTATATTTCTCTCATTCGCGTGATATTGTCAGTTTTGCGCCCTCTTCCTAATACCTGATTGTCCCAGCGTGCTTTTGGGTTTTATCTACTTATTTTTCTCTTTCTAATAGTTAATTGAATTTATTAAATTTTCTGTTACCATATTTACAGGGTTCGGGCATTGCCATTCGTCCACATCTGCCAGATCTAGTTTGCTGTATGCTGGAAAGTTTATCAAGCCTTGAAGACCAGGGGATGAATTATGTTGAGGTATGGGGGATTATATCTATTCATCGTATAGATATATTATCTTCTAAATTTTCCTTGTGCTAGTGGCAGTGCATCATTTCTTGATTTCATTAGATACATGATATGTATTTTAATCGGTAGCTAATGCTACAATCTTCTTTACATTTTCTAATTATGTATAGATGTTTGGTTTCCATTTTATTCTAGTTACATGCAGAAAACGCCGGGATACAAACAGAAAAACTAGAGAACTTAAGAATTTCAATAGCCAAAGGATCTCCGATGTGGGAAACTCTTGAGTTCTGCATAGATGTTGTTGATGCACCAGCGCTAGAATTATTGGTTCCGCGTCTCTCTCAGTTGGTCCGATCAGGTGTTCGTTTAAACACAAGGTATGTATGTACTGAGTTGTACTTATTCTCGCAATTACCAACTTCTGTGGATCCTTTCTGTGATTAAGTCATGATTATGTGATAATGATGATGTACAAATAAGTTGAGTTTCATGGTCTTTTGGCTCTATGAAAATGCTTTATGCTAGTCTATGATAATCTTATGGCAGCCATCACCTATAATTTAGAATCCATGGGATATTTATGAAATTTTTGTAATTTAATAGTGGGCCTATAATCATAGGAATCAGTTCTTGAGCATATTTTCCTCTTTCTATATCTAGATGCTTAATATTTTATATTATATGTAATAATCTTCATCAATGACCAGTTTGAATAAAAACCTGTTCTGTTTAGCCAATGTGTGCACTGGATGATGGTCTCTTAGATTGCATTTAAGGCCCCGTCGTGGGGATACGTGTGTAACACAATTGCACACATTTGTTAACATATACTATTCATGTCCTTGTATAAGTCTGAATTATTTTAGATGTAGTCATTTTATATTATTTTCATTTTGGTAACAATCCAGTTTCCACATATATTATTTATTATTCTTGTGTTTGCTCCCACTTTTCCATTTCCTCTGATTTTAACAGACTAGAATATGGCAGTTTGAGGAGATCATGGCACTCAACATATCTGAGCGGGCTTATTCTCCAAAATGAGCATCAAAAGTGCTGTATTTTGAATCTTCGTGGGCAACGGTGAAAATAGACCACAAATTTGCTGCTTATTTCTTAGAACAAGCCATTCCATGCTCACTCTCTTACCATAATTGTTTCCGGTCCATCTAATTTGTATGAGAAATGTCATTAATACTTTTCATTCCCTGCCCAATTTCTTCTGTCATCTTGCCTCTCCAATCTGGAACCCTGCAATGCACCCCTTGTATGGTGTCACGAAACACCTGGAAACTCTCTGTCATGAACCTTGTCAATGCTCTAGAAATCAATGTTAGATACTGGATATGTGGCTCCCTTTTATTCCTTTTTTCTAATTTTTTTTAATTAATTTTTCCTCAGTGTCCATGTTATTCTGTTGTACCTTCATGAGATTAACATTAGATTTTGCAGTCAGTAATTGACTGGTTAAAAGTAGCAATTGAACAGTTGTGCAATATTATTTAGAAATATATGAAGCTAATCTTTTAAGTGATAGAAAAAATTTTTAGGGTTCTATTTCTGTGCACTGAGCTTCCTTTTAGTTCTGTAAGTTAAAAATCTTTTCACGTCAGAATAGATGGAGGTCTACACATGTAATAGCTTAGACTTTTAAATGATTTGAATGTGTCTCAATCTAATAGCTTAGGCTTTTAGATTATAGGGTTTATCATGGTACCAGAGTGCACGCGGCGGTTCTCAGTCTGGCAAAATGAATATTGTACACAAGGCTTCCCCCTACTTGTGATGGGTTGATTGAATATAACATTTAAATGATATAAAAACGACTCTATCTCATAGAGTAAGCTTTTAGATCAAGTGGTTCAATAGAATATTGTGTTACTGAAGCCATGTCACTACCCCCTAATTTGTAGGACTTAAAAAAGAGAGTGAAATGTGAAAATGAATACTGGTGTTTATATAGTAGCAACTGGGAAAATGAGTATTGATGCTTTTATCTTACCATATAAATCATGGTCACAGGGTTGGTGTAGCAAATTTCGTAAGTCTGCTAGTTCAGAAAGTTGGTGTTGGTATCAAACCATTCATGAATGTGCTACTGAAGCTTTTACTTCCTGTTGTTAAAGAAGAAAAAAGCTCTGCATCGAAACGTGCCTTTGCAAGTGCATGTGCAATAGTTTTGAAGCACGCAGCTCCTTTGCAAGCCCAGAAATTGATTGAAGACACTGCAACCCTGCATTCAGGCGACAGAAGTGAACAGGTTTCTTGTGCAATTCTGTTGAAAAGCTATGCATCCATGGCTGCTGATACTTTGAAGGGATATCATGCCATTATTGTTCCGGTCATCTTTCTTTCGAGGTTATGTCAGTCTCCTACTAATTTTGGTTGCTCTTTTAACATGTTTCTTTGTCAAAACTAAAAGCTAATGTTAACCCATCTTATCTGTTGCTGATTTTTTGTGTACATACGCAATAATCTGTTAAATTACAGTATTGTCTTTCCAATTACAAGCCTAGTCCAGTAATCTGCAGATGCTACCTAAATTTGATTTTCTCACTCCGATTGTTTCTTTGTATTGGACAAGTATATTTTGAGGCTGTGATGGTGGTGAGAAGAGCTTCAACTGTTGAATTATTGTATTGTGTTTAGGTTTGCGATTGGAGAGAGAAGATTGGGTAATTTGTCACATTATGGGTTGGGTCTTTGGTTAGAGAGAATGGAGGATTACTTGGTGCTCTTAGTTTTCAGGCAGGGAGAGAGGATCATGGACACTTGAAGGTCAGTTTGCTATGGTCGTAATGAACATGGGATTTGATGCCTAAACTTCAATCATGTATAATGGCTGTGTGATTTTGACAATTTTGGTTTTTGTGTCTTGAACTTTTCTGAGAAGGAAGACATGAACGCGGAATTGAGGATTCTCTGTTTGTGTTGAGCAATTTCAAGAATCAGAAACCATTTGAGTTAGATTCACTAATTGACACTTCGCATCTGGGATATGAGCTTGAAATAATGCCTGGCAAAAAGGAGAAAGAAATTCTCAGTGTCTCATAAAGCAACCCTTGAATTAAGTCATAAATCTTGAAGAATTTCAATCTCCATGTAGCTTGAAGTTTTGAAAAAGGAAAAAAACTCCTTTATTTTGGTTGACATTTGAGAACTTATGTAGTCCCTCAATGTGCTTCAGAGCAATCGAGGTTTCTATGTTGATATGTATAAGGGGTTCAAGTGCTTAACTAGGGGGTTGTTTGAAGCTCTTTATTTTTTCCCTGTATAAATTCACCTTCCATGATTTGACTGTTGATTTGACAACTACTCAACAATCACCCCACATTTCAAACTTTAATTAAATCTCCACCTCTCATTTCCACTCATTATAAAATTCCCTTTATAAATTGTAAAAATAAAGAGCTTCAAACAAGCTCTAATTAGATAAGATATAATTTTCATAACAGTCTGTTTATTATGTAGATGATTCTGTGTCTTTTTGATTTTTGGCCCTATCTTGTTGTGGGTAAAAGTAATGCACAAGGACTTAATAATCTGGGATTACATACTCTCTGCCCCCAGCCTCATTAGGGGCTGAAGTTGGGTGGTATAATTGCTGACATATCTAAGGCATGTCATTTAAAATATGTTAATGGAATTGTATTCATTATTATTTGTTATCCAGTTAGTATTTAACTTTATTTGCTGAATGCTGAGGAAGACCAATATATTGTTTCTTGTGCAGATTTGAAGACGACAAGATCATTTCTAATTTAAATGAAGAATTATGGGAGGAAAACATGTCCAGTGAACGGATAACCCTTCAACTTTACTTGGAAGAAATTGTTACTCTTGTCAGTGAAGGAATAATGTCATCTTCATGGGCAATTAAAAAGAAGGCATGGTTAAGCTTGTTTTCTTAATTATTCTTTTTATTTCAAATACATACCAAAACCTGTCACCTGCGGTCATAAATTTTTGCCATGTCGTTGAAAAGTGAAAGCATTTGGAAAATGCATTTTTTATTTTCTATTTATGGGAATGTCCAGTCGGCACAAGCAATTTGTAAGCTCAGTGAAGTCCTTGGTGAATCATTATCTTCCCATCATAATGTGCTGTTCAGGTCTCTTATGAAGGAACTTCCTGTGCGGTTGTGGGAGGTATATATTTACGTGCATTGTGTTACAAAACTAGGTGTAGATTAACACTGTTGTTTGCTTAACAATGTAGTACACCCTTTCCCTTGCAAAAATCTGGTAAATACGTGTGGAAATGCATTAGAATTTATTTTGGAATGTAGATTACATGATCTCAGAGAAAAATGGGCAATGCCATCCTTCGAATTTGTTTCTTTAAGTTAAGCGGTGACCTGATATGTGCATAGTCTTGTGATCTCTCTTTTCTGTTGCTGGACTATAATTTTGCATTTGTTACTTTGGTCGATCTCATCTCTCTGCCTTTTTGGTTTTTCTGGTCCGTAGACTTGCTTCTTGTGATCATGTTATAGCAACAAACAATTTGTATGAGCTCATCGTTTCTCTATCATCAACATTACTTTTAACTTGGTGCATCTGTGGATATCACTATGTGACAGGGAAAGGACACACTATTGTATGCATTGTCTGCTCTTTGCACATCATGCCATGAAGCTATTTCTGCTTCCGATCCTGATGGTCCAAAGACCATATTAAGTCTTATATCTTCAGCATGCACAAAGAAATCACAAAAATATTGTGAAGCAGCTTTTTGCTGTCTTGAGCAGGTGAATACTCCATGGTAACTTACCAAACTCGGTGTCTTTCTCAAATCATGGATATATTGTCCTTTCAACTTGAAGCTGTTGAAACTAATCCCTATGTCTTTAATTTTCTTGAAATTTCAAAGTATAAAGCATTAACTGTTTGTAACTTTCTCTTTCCTGTCTGATAACGAAGCAAATAAATTGGCATTTCATGTTGCTAAGTGCACTTCAATATGTTGGGCATTTTTCTAGCATGTTTGGAAGAAAAAGAACCAAGCAGCAGAAAGCATCCTTCACCCTGTATTATGAAAGAGAAGTACATGCAGTAGTAGCTTGCATGTTGTGGTGTTACTGTAGAAGTCCAAGAGTTCCTTAAATGAAAGGAATGCGATGAACTTGTGGACAACTAATTTGAGAAGATTCTTTCTTTTGAAATCTATGAAGTGCTCAAACTAGGGGAGGAAAATGAAAAAAGATGTTTATACTTCTACGGCTTATGCTAAATTTTGTTCCAATGCCTTTGTCCATCTTAGCCTTTTCTTGTCTCATGAAGGTTTCATACTTTCATATAATAGTTAAGGTGATTTAAGACTAGGTATTATTCTTGTGGTTTCTCTATAGAGCTTTTTGGTTCAATGCATGACCATATTGCATGCTTCTTGGGATTAATCTCGGTTTTCTGTCTCAATTTTTCTTTTAGGTTGTCAAAGCTTTCAACAATCCAGATCCGGTAGACATTGTTTTGCCATCGTTACTGGATACAGGTGGTTCAATCACTCATAGCAAGTCTAGTCAAATGCCCCTGACAAGTGATGTAAATGCCCGACAAGTGATGTCAAGGAAGGTATATCAAAATTCCTTACATAAGGTCCTACGATTTTCCCTGTTACAAGCCAGCAACTATTCTTGGGGGAATTGATTGCTGGATTGTGGTTTTTTCTTTTTCTTTTTTTGGTGGGGGCTATGCTTCCTGCAACACTATCTTGTTTCTGACATTGCGATTTATTTTCTGGAAATGCTATGCGTTCATTGGTCTTAGTTATATGCTTACCATTCTAGTTCCATAATCCCTCCATTATTTGATGTTGGTGTATTGCTTATAACTAAAATATTGGGCCTCTTGAAAATTAATTTCTTATAGAGCATATGTGATCGAAAATTGAGTTTTGAAATAATTTACAAATAAATAAGCATATAAATCAGATATATACTGCTGCTATATAGTTTTTGACATCCATTGAATGCGTTGGTGAAGCACGGGATTACCTTATGCTATATTTGTAAAAGGTAACAACTGTCATATGGTTATACTAAGAGCATTTCTAGTCTTGGGGAAAAACCCAGGAGGCAAACCGCATTTCCAAAAAATGTGCAGGTTGAAAAACACGGGGATAATTGAGTACAGGTTTTTGGCGTGCACTAATTAATATGATCGTTGTGTGGAGTAATCAACATTCCATTATTCCAAGCCATTGAACTAATTAATGATTGTTGTATGTATTTCATTGTCTCATGCCTTTGACATGAAACTTTTCCATTTTTACTTCCTTTTCCCACATAATAATATTTTGCCATTACATTTTTCGTTTTGTAATGTGCTTTTCCCCCTCATTTAATTTCATATTTAACTGTATGTTTAATTTTAACATTAAATTTGGATGCATGGCGGAATTTAATTGGTTTGTGAAATTTTTTTGGGACAAGGTGGGAAGGGAGAATTGGTAAAAAGGGGCCAAATTCATTTTACCCATTTCCACCCCCATTATGGGTTTTTGGCCCCTGAAATTCTTACACTATTTGGCATTGTTGGGGTGAAAACCCAACCTTGGGGTTCCCCCCAACACTAGATATGCTGTAAGAGATGAAAATATGATCTGGTGATTAAAAATTCTCTTATTTTAATTTCTATTAGGCTGTTTGTTATGCTATACTTGCTTATAGTCGACCCGTTCTCCATTGTATGCTAGTTTCTTTACCCTCTCTAAGTTTATGCTTCTAATCAATTGGTGTCCCAATGGATTTGCACCCTAGCACCCTTCCCCCTTTTTTCTTTAAGGGGGTCAAATGTCAAGGATTTAATTACTATTTTAAAAATATTTCACCTCAGTGGTCAATACTCAATAAATACTCTAGTATCTCAAAATTGTTTATCTCAAATTCTTTGGTTCAAATTTATTCTTCTGTTTTTCCAATCTCTTCCAAATCACCTCGTTTTCTTACTACGCCATTTATGTAAATGAATGTGTTTATAATCTTCCCCGGAGTTGAGTGCTTGAGGTAAAATGTATAATCTCTTACTTAATTGATGTTACATTTTTACCATGGCCTTTTATCACTTATCTGACCATGCTATGTTAGCTTACTTAAGCCTTCTACCTACAGTTTGGTGTCAAAACTTCCATTAAATCTTGGCAAGCTCTCATGTAAACTTCTTCCAGTGTGCCATGTGGAAATTCATCTTGATATCGAATTATGAACGCCAACTGAGCTTAGGTAGTATTCTTTATTATTAGTTTTGGGAAGGATTCTTGCTTATCTACCTCACAGGTTGCTAGAGTTTTACCCTTTGGCTTCTGATGTTGCCTCTGCGTCTTTTTTCTGAATTTCAAACATGGATTTTCTTCTTGTTGCATTGGATCATATCATCATGAAATATTGACCTCCATATACAGCATTTCACTCATTTCACAGTAATAGTCATGGCCCGTGCTACTCACATTTCCCGCTATAATTGTGTATGTGATATTAGTGTTTCATAATATTAATATGTAATAATTCATTAATTTGAGAGTGAAAACTTCTGTAAAAGAAAAATAGAAAACGATATCAATTAAATGATGCAACGGACATTTCACTTGATAATAAATATTCCAAAGTAAGAAATACAACATGGAATATTACAACATTCAAAATCTTATTTGTGAATATCTCCTTCAATTGTAATATAAAACTAAATTTAAAAAAAAAAAAGGTGGAAAATCAACGTCATGTCGAACAATTTTAAGAGATTTTATTTTATAAAATGCTTATTGCTTGTGGATATGAGTGAATACTCCTTAGCCCCTTTTAATTTACAGTTTCTCAAATTTAGATCTTCTAAATCATTAATATTTGTTTATTTATTACTTAATTTTATTTTTATAAGAAAAGTAACTATAATTGAATTAGTTATTTTGGACCAAACAACACCAAATTAAGAAATATGTAGACATTATTGTACCATTGAAATGAATGAATGAATGAATTAATTTATTTGTTTATTATTATTATTATTTTGAGATAATGGAAATAAATAGGAAGTGTAAAATGAATTTTTACCTTAAATCTTGGGCGATTTTTTGATGATATATTTAAAATTTTCTCTTACTTAATTGGTTTTAAATCTGATTATGAGATTTTTGTATTTTACACCCATATTACATATTTTTCTACCTTGAAATAATACCGTAACTATGAAAACAATGAAAATAAATTGAACTTTTAATGGGAAAGGAGGGAAAAAAGAAGGAAAGAAATGTTGTTTTAGCAAAGACAAAAAAAGGGAAAACATTTAGGCCTACCAAACATGTAGGCCCACTCTTTTAATATAGTTAGGAAATGGGTAGCAGGATTTTAGGAATAATATGCATTTTCTTCCGATCTGGACCATACGATCATTTGAGCTTTATTTCTCATGCATAGAAGCTAATGAAATTCAATGAAACGTTAGATTTATTCTTTTCTGAATCCTCAGCTCAATTCTCGCATAAAAAAATGCTCACCAGGTTGGAATTTTGAGAGTTTGTCTTGTGAACATGACACATGCCAATTTGTCTAATTATATTAATTTCTTCGTGCAGATGCAGATGAGAAAGATATTTCTCCATCTAAACATGAAAAATTAGTAAATTCCATTACGGCATGCATCCGCGTTGCTCGAATCAGTGATATTCTCAAACTACGCAAGAAATTGATTGATGCGTTTCTGATATCTCTCTCCCCTAATTTTGGTTGGACAGGTATAACCATACATTATATTGCCTTCTTTAGTTCTATTTTTGCTCATACTGCTGTGCTTTCCTATTGTTGACAGTTAAAATGTCCGTATTTTCATCTACCAAAGAGCTGTGCTCAAGGGTTCACATTTGTCATGATGAGACTCAAGATTCTTCCTTACGTTCCAGCATATCTGCTTTAGTTCATGAGGTAGTAGAAGTTCCCATATTCTTTTCATCTAATCTCTAGAAGTCATTAGGATGATTCTAATTTGACTTTCTACATGTTTTCAGTTATTCTTCACACTGTCACCAGAATTGCTTAATTGTCTTCGCACAATAAAAATTGGCCAGGTATCATCTACTGCCCCATTTTTTTTTGGATCACCCGATTTTTTCTTTATTTTACAAGTTGGATCATGCATTAATATCTGACTGTGATGCATACCCAGTATAAATATACTCTCCTCTAGACATCTTTACTTCAGGAACCAGCAGCTCTGCGAGTCAAGTGCTCTTTGAAGCATAAAGATCCTATGGTTTTCTGTCCTTTTTTAACCTAATAGTAATAAGTATGTGCGTTGCACGTCTTATATAAATGATAAATTATAAATGCAAAATCTTATATTTTATTAGGCTCAATATTGTTCTCTAATTGCGGTGCTACTCTCAATTGTCTATATATGGGATGGTGAAACTAATTGAAATTTTACAGTAGATAATAAGTTCTCCATTAAGTGCTCAATTTATGGTTTTCGGACTTTTAGAAATTGTGACCTTTAAAGGTGGTTTCCGAGTAGCCTTGAACCCATGCAATTCTTGCAATTGCCAGATTTTCATATTGTAACTTCTCTCTTCTACATTGTCAATCTCTTTTTCTAACCCTCATTTGTATGATCAGTTTATCCAATTTACCTTTGGTTTGTTTCTCCCTCCTTCAGCCATGGTCTTCCAGTACCTGTGTCAATGCCACCTTTTCCATTATATAACTCTTTTCTGGGTATGAGGGTTGTTCTGGTGATGAAAAGACGGAGCCTAGCTTACTCATCTTGCAATCTCAATGTTAACTACTCTTTTTTTGGTACATCTATATGCAATTGAATAGAACAAAAAATAAATAGAATTAAAAGATATCATTTTCATAGACATTGATCGAAAATTAGAACATAAAAATAATAGCAGCTTAACTAAATTTGTGGTATTAATTAATTATTATTTATTTTTGATTTGAAAAGAAAAACATGCAATGAACCAAATTGGAAAGTACAAATATAACTTGCACTCAACTGGATGAAGTATAAAAATTTGGATTGCAGGTGGAAAATGTGAAAACTAAAAATTTAAACTTTTAGCTGAAAATTTTTGAGAACTATAGTGATAAGGACGGACATTGTCTCGTTGTTCCAAATGGATATCCCTGTAATGGAATCTCAATAAATCATGAAACTATGATGTGTTGTAGATCTGGTCTAAGTTTCCATGCAATGAACTCAGGTTCATGTAGCAGCTGCGGAGTGTATTCTGGAGCTAACAACTCAGTACAGGGCCATTCATCCAGTTCATCAGACAAAAGTGGGTTTTAAGGCGGATATTTTTCATCTGTGTGAAGTAGAAAAAAGTGAACAGGCCAAATCTCTGTTGAAGAAATGTAATGACATCCTACAGAGCCTTGAAGAAGAGAGTAGGAGCTCGAGCTAAAAGCTAAAAATAGTCGGAAACTTCAGTATCAAACTTTACTTTGTTCCCCTTGAAGATCAAGGGATAATATCAACATATAATTCCGTTAATGGAGTACCACATCACTGATGCTATGGTCCTCTCGGTTATGCACTCTGGGCTCATATTTTGTACATTTTCATACTTCACAGGAAGTACAATGTACGTGGAGAATGCATCATAGAAGTTTATTATTATTGCAGAAAAATAACAGACTGGATAACTTAGCCTAATGAATCTCTAGTGTAGCCACACAAACTGATCAGTATAGTATCTTTCTCGTCTCTAGTCATGAAGTTAAATGATTATTGTGTTGATGGTTTTTCTTGACGTGGCTTTGTTTGATGCTGTAGCTGCCTTTATTGCACAATGTCATTTAAATGTTCTTTGGAAGTGAGAACTTGTTCTCTGCTTAATTCAAGTATGACAAATTGAACAAGTGACAAGAGAAAATCACCTAGGCTCATATATGAAAATTTTCAGGAGGTGCCTTTTATGGCACCGTCTGTCCCATAACCAGATTGGGCTCAGATATTATCATGTTTGATTCATATTACTATGAGGGATGGAGTTTTTACCGGTGTCATGAAGTTGTAGATGTGGTGGAGGTTGAATAGTTCCGAAATTCAATATTGAGTCAATATTATTTTACAAGATTATAATGAGAATCAATGAAGTCACCTATATACAGAATTGATTCTAGGCTATGGAGGTTGAATTTTACTTGACAAAAACAAGAATTTATACTCCTCCATGGAGTTCATTAGATGTCCAGTGTGTTATTGGACACATTAGGGGAATGCGCCCAACACACTCAATGGGGGTTGTCACATTGTTCACATAGTGTCCAATAAACATTATAGAATGTGCACAAGAATTTAACTTAGCTTTATAGGTCATTTAATGAGGTGTTACGACTTCAAAAATAGATTCGTTAGATATTTGCTCTCATTCTTCCTTAAACATACAAAAGAACACAAAAGACAATACTGATGTAGCACAACACATCTTAGTCTCCACTGCATGACATTATACAACACCATATGGCCATCTTGTGTGTATCGAGATACGTCACATGCGAAATCACAATTATGTATCGTTCATTTACATATGATATGACTGTATAAGAAATCACAATTATATGTCATCTCAATACACGTCACATAGTTATATCGTACTATATAATGTCATGTATAATAATCATTTTTAACATACATCTGACCTCATTATAACGCTGGACGCGCACACAATTTGACATCTGAGTAGATTATTTTCAAATAGTCCGGTAGGGGTATTTAGGTGCTTGGTAGTCCGACATTAAAACAAGCCATGTTATGTTCCACCGTGTCCGCGCTCTCCGGTTACCTTCCGCCAGATTCCTTTCCGGCCAAATACGTAACGGACGACATTCGTCCCTCACCGCCAGCGTACCACCACAGTGGCGGCGATCCACCGATATCCTCCTCTTCTGCGCCGCATCCCAAACCCTTTCCCAAACCCAACAAATCCATGCCCAGGCCATCCTTCACGGCCATCTCCCTGGCAGCGTCTCCATTTCCTCGGCCCTCATTCTCTCTTACGCCACGTTTTACTCCCACCCGTCCACTATAGAAGCTCTCTTCTCTCAAACACTCCCCTTCTCTCGCTCCGCTTTCTTCCATAATACACTCATCAGAGCGTACACTGTTCTAGCAAGTGGGCTCTACACAAACTTCACCTATCCTGCTCGTGGGTTTTTTATATACAATGACTTGATCAGGAACACTGGTTTCCCGCCAGATGATCACACATTCCCGTTTGTACTAAAGCTCTGCGCTGATTTTTTAGAAATATCAAAAGGGTTGGAAGTACAT
>CAVNYN010213658.1:0-48246 GCA_963692815.1 Nyctanthes arbor-tristis | reverse complement strand
CCATTATTTGTTTGTCCCCAACCAAGATTACAAACACCAAAAAAAAACAAAAACGTAGAGAATGGAGATGATCGTAAAAGAAAAGGAAAAAAAAACTCAAGCCACACAAAGGTGCGCGAAAACCCTAATTCCCTGCCGAGAGAGAACATGACAACTGTATTATGCCCATTTCAAGATAGTAATAGATTAATATGACTATTTGGTTGTAATTTGATAAACGAACTATCATTGGGCTTTACTTTATAAAATAAATTGAATCTCTGATTAGTAATAAATTGGACTTAACATAACTTGTTGGGCTAGTGTTTAATGCTTAAACTTGATGAGCATGTAATCAAAATCGTGTTTAAAAATTTAAGTGGGATTCTAGCGACCATGTTAAAAGAAATTAAAATTTTTTATTAAAAATTTTTGAATCGCTACAAGAACTCCACGAGTAATCCGACATATGCTAAAGCTCGATCATCCCTGAAAGAAAAACATTAGAAAATGTTTGAGCTAGTAACTCAGTGAGTAGATAAGTTCGTAAATAATATATATACTTTACCAGATTTTTATTTCTGAAAATCTATAGAACTTGATAATACATCGACATACTTTAAAAACTGAGAATTCTAAATATGCTTTACAAACATATATTCTTAGTGTTAGGTTTTGCTATCTAATAAACCCGGGGAGGTGATGACTATTGGGACGCAAATTAAATCCACAGGCGAAAGCCAACGTATGAAAACTGCCCCAATCGGTCGCCCAAAACCAATGAGGGACCAAGAACGCACCGTGCTTATTCTTGGAGTAATTTATAATTGCTTGAATAAGCTTAACCAAACACACCCACCCTTATATATTTCCCAACGTGGTCTTCTACCTATTCTTGGTAAAATTGGAGCAAAATATATTCCTTATTATTGTGTTTTGGCCAAATTAATTGGAGAATCACATAAGAAAAGGTAATTATCGATTGAGGATTAGTTTATACCTAATTTGAGCCCTCATTTGTATAATATTTATAACCTTTCTCCTTTGTTGAGCTTACCACCGAAAAACGAGAAAAAGCTCTCTGCCTAAATATTTGTCCACAAAGTTCAGTGTTCTTGTGTCTCTTTTATTGGTTGGAAAGTATGGGATTTTGTGTCGGTTTTTGGGCGCTTTTTTGGTCCAAATTGAGGGTGACAAATTGGCTGGTGACTCTTGGCATCAAGATTAAATCTGAGCCCCGATCGACACGATTTCATCGTTGGTGGCTACAATTGAAAAAGCACTTTAAACTTTTTCTTTTCTTTTGTAGTTCTTTAGTTTTTTGGACGGATCTATATATTATTGAGTTTGTATTTGATTTCTTGCAAGGTGTAAAATCACACATTTAGTTTGAAATTTGAGGCTAAATAATATTAAATCTACATATTATGATAATAGTGTTGAAATCATATAAGTACTGGATAATAACATTTTACTAAAAATGCTACAAATTGAGTCTAAAACTGAAATATGAATCTGAAACTTGCAATTTCTCAATATTGTAGGGTAAACTGAGTTTTGAAAGCTGAAATCTAAATAATTGTTGATATATTCTTAATAACATGTAGTGTAATCTCGACGCACACGGCTAACTACTCAAAAATTGAACTAATAACTGAATAACTGGTCATACACGCACAGACAAGGCCGGCCTTTAGAATTTGGGTGCCCTGTACAATAATACAAAAATAGTGCCCCCTTTCTTAAAAACTTGTTGTATTTAGGGATTTTTTTTATGATGATTAATGGCAAATTTAAGCTTCAAATGTAGGCCTTGTTTATTTTTTTAAATAATAAAATACATCTAATTCTTAATCTAATAACTTTCATTAAACTTTTTTAAAATTTAGTGTCCTAATAATGCCTTTTTTTTTCTTTTTATAAATTAAAGTCTAAAAAAAAAATGGTGCCCCTTGGATAATAAGGCCCTGTGTGATCGCACTACCTGCACACCCTCAGGGCCACCCATGCGCATAGAGCAAGCGCCAAAGGCTAACGCCACTATGCATGGCCCAAAGTTTATGTGTGGATGACGATGGGTACCAAATACCTATATATAGCCAGTCTAACACCGTGGAAAAAATCACACTAGTGCATAGTGGGTGACATCACTAAACTAGTCATACACCTAGGACATACAATACCAGTGCAAAGCGGGTAAAGATTATATGGATACTTTGATGGTTTGAAAATAATTCTTATAACATCTTTTCATAAACATTTCATAACACAACGTAACATAACATGCTTACGTAAAATATTAATATGGTAACATAACATAACGTGCTTTCATAAGAATTTTTAACGTAAGAACATAACTATTTTCCTTCTAAAATATCTTTCAAAAGATACTAAAAAGATTAAAGATTTTATGAACTACTATAATAATGAAACATGCGTGTTTTTTAGAAAGTATAACGTTTATTATGCTATAATGAAAAACATGCTTAATATTTGGAAAAACTGTCATCTCTTTACAAACCCCTCATCGCCACCTAAAATCATAATGTATCAATCAAATTTAATATACGACTTCTCATTACTAGACAAGAAATATAATCCACTTAAATCCTTGGAATCAAAATCCCTTGTTCGTAATAATTCTTAATCACCATGTTGTTATCCATATTTGTACTTATCCATTCTACTAATTGATATCTTGATTTCATGTCTCCATGATCTAATAACATTTATATCTCAAATCATATATCCAACTTGTATCCCTCATAATAATCACACACACACACACACACATATGGAGTAAAATCAACGACATAATAAATCTCAATTCATCAATTCCTACTCATTTTTACATTATTATAGCCCAAACATTATTAAGGCTCCATATTATGCATATAAGATATTCATTTTATTCCCATAAATATTCATTTCAACACCTTTATGTAATTACAACAATTCTTGCCAGGGACATGTTATATCTTTATATACATTATTCATACTAAATAGCGAAGATAATTATCAAATCTATGTTTCATCAATATCCCATTCAAATACATCCCCCATCTACCTTTAATTACTACAAACACTTTTTAGCATCAAATTAATAATTCTTTACAAGATTATTCCATCTTAACTCAAATAGTATTTTATCAATACTTTGCTAATATATCATCATTAAATATTACATTACACAAAATCCCCAATTTTGTCAATTTCTAGAGTTTACAAAAATCACACTTCAAAATATAATCGGAGCTAAAAATTAAAACAAATCCTTCTTACAACATAAAAACAAATTATATAACCTTAAATCATAAGAAGAAACCATAAATTCAACACCCACTTGAGAATAATACATATACCCTTGAAATAATTCCATGACTTATGTAGAAATTGCACAAGAAATTGAGAGCCCAATGTCAAGCACACCAACTAGATTAAAATCCCTTACTTCTCTCTTTTCCTTTCCTTTTTCTTTTTCTTTTTCATTTTCCTTTCTTCCCTTATTTCTTGCTTCTTCTCGCGGCCGAACTGTGTGTGCTTAGGGTTTGTGATGCATTTCCCATTTGCAAGATATATGTACACAATTTGTACATGTGGCCTCTCAATATTTATAAGTTGTGTAAATTGGACCTTGGAAATCTTACTTACCCAAAAGTCCTTCAACAATTAATTCTTTCACTTAAACCCTTTAATAACTTTGACTTTTACTCAAATAATTTCACTTTGACCAAGAATCTAGTTGGAAATATATTTAGAAAAATCAGATCGTTATGTTTACGGTGGGAGAGAATGTGGTTGAAGTGATCCAACATGAATACAAGTGACCTATACATTTTATTTCATAAAACTAACACACAGCCAACCCACTTTCATAAAATTTTCTTACAGGTAAAAATTATTTCTCACGATTGGAAGGGATGGTTTTACAATCTATTGCTTTGTGTATTTTGCACTGTCAACTCATGGTGATACCAAAAGCAAAAATTTTGACGTGATTGTTCTTTAGGATGGAAGGAATTTATTTCCTCTCTAACTAGCTAGATTTTACTGCTCCGTTGAACCATGTGGCGATTTGATAACGAATCATCATAAAGAGGAAGGGTACAATACGACCCAAGTTCACTTATTAATTGTTTCCATTAAAGTGGAGGATGATTTTGAAGGCAATTGAAATATAACAAGCCAAAGTGAGCAATTAGGGAACATTGAGGACCGAATTGCAAAACCATGAAAGTTTGGAATGGTGGGGGTCCACACTTTAGAATTAAAATGCCTGATTGCTAAGTTTGAGGCCTAATTGTTATTCCTTTATTCTTTCAACAAATGGGTCCCTATATATAAAAAGTTCAATTATAATACAATTCTAGATTTGAATGATTATTAATGAAAAAAATTATTGAGAGGTGATTTCTCAAATTTAATGTTATATAGGAATCTCATAGAACCGACACTTAATAAAGGATTTTGTGACCAATCATGTGTAGCGTGTATAATTTTTGGTTCATTAATTTCAATATTAACGGGTCTAAATTTCTAGAGGTCATAATTTATTTGCCCCATTTTTGGCTTTTCTACATTGTCAACTTGTTTCTAGGTTCCAAGGATCAATTCCTTGTTGGGTTCGCATTAGACCTTTGCCATTCGTTGATCACATCTTTAGTTCTCTCGTTACTCTTGTGGTTATTACATGACCATTTCCCCACTGAATCACTAGTTCATCGCATTGCTCATAGTGACTAGGAATTCAAAAGGGGAGTCTTTAGGAGTCACCTTGGCTAACCTTATTGTTGCGTTGACTCCTTTTCTTAACATAGGGATCCATCAAATTGCTATCAGGAAGATGTTTAGTAACCTCAAGGAGCTGATAGATGCCATCATCCATTTCTTGGTGCGTTTTACATCAAGACTTCCTGTCGGTCATGCTCAAAGCCTCCATGGAAGAGGTAACTGCCTTAAGCGAGCACTATAATGTCAACCTCTAGAGATGATTGGATTGTGGAAGGGAAAAGGGATTAGAGACAGCAGGAAGAAGAAGGAAAAGAAAGCAATGGTCAACTAATTTCTAGAACAAGAAAAGACGACGCCGTTTGCCATTTTACTTTTCACTTGTTAGAGTTGTAATAATTTGAAAACACATTTTATCTTTCTTTAGCTTTTATGATGGACTAGCAGAAGAAAGAAAAGTAGTTAGGATATTTTTATCATTCTAGAAATAGAGCGTCTATTTCTTCTCTTTTCGTCCCAACATTCTCTCAAGTTCCGACTCTTTTTAAATTCCTTTTGATGAATTGAGCTTAATATCATTTTGCACATTCATTGATTGTTTGATTCATTCATTTCTTGTTGAGTTTTGAGTGAGTTTTGTAGAGTAGTTAACAAATTGGTATCAGAGCATCAGTTGCTGGGAAATCATGGCAGACGGAACACGTTTGAAAACTCAAGAGGAATGACTGGGTAAGGTTGAAAGGGATGTTAGTGATTTGGTTTCACAAGTTCAAAAGATTTTGGTAGGCAAGATAAAATCGGAGAGTGAGATTAAGGATTCGAAGGCTACTATGAATCAAAACCATGAATCGGTGATGGCTATACTGAATAGATTGGTGGATCATACAGGAAATCTTCGGAAACAGCCGCCAGGAACCCCTACACCAATTTACAGTGGATCAGGGTTGTTGCGTTCTGGGGTGCTAACTCTAGTATCATTCATGAGAGTGGTGATGGGAGAAATCATACTAATTTTCCCATTATCGAGCTGCCTTACCTTGAGGGTGAAAATGCTCGTGAATGGCTATGGAAGGCCAGGAAATTTTTTAGAGGAATAATATTATGTCTGAGGAAATGAAATTGGAGGCTACTGAGATGTATATGAAGGGAAGAACGGATGTATGGTTTAATAGGTTCACCTCTCAATTTTCCAATGCTACTTGGAATCATTTCTCAGAGGAGTTACGTAAGAGGTTTGCTAGTACTACTGGAGAATAAGTGGTGGAGATGTTTTGCAACATTAAACAGTGTACCACTATTATTGAATAGCAGGAGAAATTTAAATAACTAAGACCTCAAACCCAAATTTCCCTTCCAAACTTAACTGAATCCTACTATGTCTCTGTGTTTACCAATGGATTCAAGGCTAAGATTAAGAACACAGTAAAAATGCACAAACCCACCTCTCTATCCCATGTTTACAAGCTAGCCACATTACAAGAAACCACACTATATGCCCTTAACAAGCCTCATAAACCAAAATCTTCTCTTATTCCACCTACAGCTCCAAATCATGGAACAATCCAAAACCACCAGATATCAAGCCCACTCCACCTGAGACCACTTTACCTAAATCCCCATTGTAACGTTAAAAAATGGGGAAGAATGAAGAGAAGAAGAATGATTGAAGGAAAAGGTTGGAGAGGATAGTGAATGGACTGAAGGAGAGGTAGAGGTGAAGTCTTGAGAATCACCTGCACTCCCTAGCTGGTGAGAAGAAACATAAGACTCTGAGGATTCAAGGTTGTATCAAAAGAAAACCAGTATCTATGTTGATTGACAGTGGGGCCAACTCACAATTTCTTTAAAGAACAGTTGGCCAAGGAACTCAAACTTATCATTGACAACCTTGATCCCTACATGGTGAAAGTGGATGGGGTGGAACTTTGGAGAGCCATAAAATCAATAGGCCACTAATATGTACCATGCAAGGCTGGGAGTTCCAATTTCCCATGAGATCACTAAAGTTGGAAGACAGTGACCTAGTTTTGGTTATTGATTGGCTTAGCCAATTTGGTCCCATTGTGATGGATTTCCATGGCAAACAGATGGCTTTCAATTATCAAGGGTAAGTGATTACTTTGATTGATGCTCACAAGGAGGTGAGGATGGAAGAAATTAATGGGAAAACCTTGGTTAATATGCTGAACCAACACTATAGAATTATGGCAAACTTACATTTAGTGGAGAAAGGGGCACCGGTTACTTTGGATATCCTTGAAAACAATATTGGAGCATTACTGAAATAATATGAAGGAGTTTTTCAAGAACCACTAGGGTTACCTCCTGCTAGAACTCAAGATCATCATATACCACTTAAACCACATGCTCAATCATCCAAGATCAGGCCTTACGTGTGCCCTTTTGTCCAGAAGGGAGAGATTGAAATGATGGTTCAGGAGATGTTGAAATGATGGTTCAGGAGATGTTGAGCCAAAGGATCATCCAGGCCAGCAATAGCTCATTTGCTTCTCCAATACTTCTGGTGAAAATGAAGGATGGCAGCTGGAGGTTTTGTGTTGATTACAAGCAACTGAGTGAGCTCACCATAAAGGACAAATATCCATTGCCTTCGATTGATGATCTGATTGATGAGCTGCAAGGATCTAAGTACATCACCAAACTGGATTTAAGATAGGGGTGTGCAAAAAAACCGGGACCGGGTGAACCGGACCGAAACGAGACCGAATGGGCTGGTCTCGGGCCAGGCTTTGTGGCCAAAATGACCGGTCTGGTCCAGTCCCGAGTTTTTTTTGAAAACCCGGAAACCCGGTCAAAGACTGGTTGACTTTTTTTTTTTAAATATATAAATTGAAAACCAATTTTCACTTTTCATAATACTCAAGAGGTAAGAATCAAAACTATTTCTTTTGCATAGTCACTTGCACAAAAGGCCCATCTTATTTATAAGCCCCAATTATTTGACATTTTACAAAACTTTCAATGTGGGACAATCATTTAAACTTTAAACTAAATATAAAGAACTAAGACAATTATTAATTTGCCTCAAAGTCCACAAAATTTCAATTACATAGTCACTTACACAAAGGCCCATCTTATTTATAAGCTCTGATCATATTACTTTTTTACAAAATTTTCAATGTGGGACAATTAAAAAGTTAAAGCCATACCACTAATTTTCTTTTTTAAGTTGGAATTTTTTGGTCAATAAACTTTTTTAAAAATCATCATTATTATATTATTTTTAAGCAATAGTCAAGAATAATTGTGTTAATATATAATGTTACTAGAATTTGCAACATTGTAAAAATTTTGTTAAAGAAAATTGTTCGGATTTAGAATATGTTTATTGACTCTATTTAAGTTATATGCTATTATTATATAATGTATATAAAAATATTTATATATAGACGTGGAGAATTTGTGCTTATACATCTTCTCATTTATTTAAGTGGTTTTCTTATTGGTAAAAAATGCAAAATTGATTTTCTTGTTTTTATTTTAAGTCATAAGTGTTATTTATTTTTGACAATTACATCATTTTTGTAATATTTAATCCCTATAAATGTATAATAAATTAGGAATTATCTATCTTTTACCTTTTGAAAATATCAAAATTGTATCATAAAATTATTAAAATTATAAGTATATATAATATTTATTATTTTTATATTTATTTTCCAATTTAGGATATATATTTCAAATATTTAATAATTTTAGATTTGTTAAAATAAAAAAATGAGAAATACAAGTAAGTCTAGTGCTTCTACCTTACAGAGGCATGTTAATACTTTTGTTGCATATAAAGTTCTTCTATTTGTTTATTTTAAACTTTGTTTATATGTGTTTTTACGTTACTAAGTTTATAGAAAATTTTTTTCATAAGCCCGAAAAAAACCGAATTCATTACCCGAGCCCGAACCGGGACCGAAACTGTTTGGGCTTGCCATTTTTAGGACTGAGACCGGGACTGAATCGAAGATGTTTGGTCCAGTCTTGGTCCTTCAAAAACCCAAGACCAAAATCCGTTTGCACAGTCTTAATTTAAGGGCAGGCTATCATTAAATCAGGGTGGCTCTAGAATATGTCCACAAAACTACCTTCAAGGCTCACCAAGGCCTCTATGAATTCAAGGTAATGCCCTTTGGCCTTACCAATGCTCCTGCTACATTTCAATGTTTGATGAAGATGTATTAAGAAAGTTTGTTCTAGTATTTTTTTGATGATATACTTTGTATAGCCCAAATTTAGACTCCCATTACACTTATTTACAAATTGTATTAGAATTCAGAAAGGAATTTTTATTTAAAAGGGCAAGTCAGCAAAACTTTTCATTTAAAAGGGAAAAGTTTGAAAAACTTTGTGAAACTAACCAAACTATTAAAATAAAAGAAATCTCAATAATGAAATTACATTCTTACCCATTTTCTTATTAAGAATATAATTCTACTTTGAAATGAGAATTAAGAAATTAAACCGCGTACTTAAATTAAACAACTGCATAATTGACTTCTAAAATAAAACTGTTTAATCTACCTAAAATTGGTATCAGAGCCAGGGAAGATTATTTAGTTAGAAATTATAAATTAGAACAAATTAATATGATAAAAATTGTAAAAGAAGAAAATATAAAGGAAAATGTAATCCCAAAAGGCTAGAAAATATAGAGAAAAATTTAGAAATCATAAATAAAAATTTAAAAAATATATATGAAGAAATGGAAAAGAGAAAACCTAAGAGAATAATAACTCAGAAAGAATTAAAAGCTATAACTAAATTAGGAATTAATGTGAAAACAGAACAAACAGAAAAATTTATATAAAATCCAATAGAAGAAGAATATATAGAAAAATTTTAGAAACTAAATTTAGAAGAAATAAATATAAACCAAGCTATAATACCATCAGGACAAACATCATCAACAACTATGAGACAGCAAATCCCTATAGGATAACCATTACCTGGAACAAATCAAATTAATCAAGAAGAAGTGGCAAGTAATATAACAAGTAAAACAAATGTAACAAATAGACCCAATACTTATATGCTACAAAGACAAGATAAAAATACTCCCCAATTAAATTTTCACCACAACACTAAAAATATTGTACAACACCAAATAATAATTACCCTAGTCAATATACACCCTGGAGAAGTATGGAAACCCAAATTAGTTCAGAAGGGAAATGACTTGACTTAGGATGTCTACAAGATATATAGACTACGGGTTAGAATTATGGGTGAAATCTATGGCAATGCTAGCATACATTAGAGAATTAATAGGAAGACAATTCCAGTTAATGTTAGAAAATACATTCAGAGGAACTACAGCAAGATGGTGGGAAAATAGTAGTGAAGAACTTAAAACAATCGTAAGAAGAAATGACTAAGATGAAATAGGAACAATATTAAGTAGATATGAAGAAGTTTTAAGAAGCGAATATATACTAGTAATAAATACTAATACAATAGAAGATTCAAAAAATAGAAATAGGTACTTACTTGCTAATTTAATAATATGTGATATGTGTTATTTTAAACAATTTGCCTGTGAATTTAGAGAATATTATGAAAAATCAAGATATACTCGACTTTTTTAGAACAGGCCCGAGTCAAATAGCAATGATCCGAAGCACTTCTTTTTACAATATTTCGAATTGTTTGTTGACACGGACAAAGTCAGGGAAACCCTCTGAAATTATTTCCATATTGAACCTTGGGCATATAAGAGTTCCGAATCAAATCTCTTTAGAAAGAAGATCTTTTGTCTCATGGTGGCCTGCTTCAGTCCCCTTACGAAACTTTCATTATTGGGTTAGCCATACACTTCACATGTTTCTAGCGATTCACATGGCATCTACAACGCACTAGAACGCCCTTGTTGACGATCCTTTACTCCGACAGCATCTAGGGTTCCTCGAACAATGTGATATCTTACACTGGGTAAATCCTTAACCCTTCCCCCTCTTACTAAGACTGAAGAAAAAAAAAAGAAATGGTTAATGATACAATCAAACAATGAATTATGACTTAATTATTCCATCAATAGGATTCATCCAGTCGAAGTAACTAAGAACTTCGAAATGAAGTAATAATATTTTTGAATCATCAAAATTACTTCAATATCTCTTTTTTCGTTTCTATCCACAGAATCTTTGTGAATCCATAGGACTTTCGTTCTTCCATTTCTTGGCTCCGAACTGTTCTTCTATCTTTTTCTTGATTTCATCCGCTTATTCAGCCAATTCACAGTGACAACGAGATGGAAGGACTTCTATTGGAATCCACGTACAATACAGTAGTAGAGAAAATGAAATATATCTTTAATTCATATATAACTAGTCAATATCTAATATCACATATACATGTCTTTCTTCCCCAACGTAAACCTACCATTCATCTTAGATTCAATCGGATTCGAGACAAAACATCTAAAAGAGTTGACTTATAGCCATTCAAATACATATATCTACCCACCCCTTTCCGAATCAATAATTGATTCATTTTTTCAGGAATCCCGTTTTTTGTAAATTCTTTTCTCCCCTCCACTTTCTTTATCATTATTCCACCTGAATACAATCTAAATGAGCAAATTAATTAAGGCAAATTATTGCATATGCCATGGATGCTTAGCGGGGATCCTCATACATGGTGAATAACCAAATTCCAATTGAAACGAAATCTTTAGGATAAATCAATGCAATTTAGGAGGAATCAATGAAAGGACATCAATTCAAATCTTGGATTTTCGAATTGAGAGAGATCAAGAATTCTCACTATTTCTTAGATTCATAGACCAAATTCAATTCAGTGGGATCTTTCATTCACATTTTTTTCCACCAAGAACGTTTTCTAAAACTCTTTGACCCCCCGAATTTGGAGTATCCTACTTTCACGCAATTCATAGGGGTCAACAAGCAATCGATATTTCACGAACAAGGGTGTAATACTCTTTGTAGTAGCGGTCCTTATCTATCGTATTAACAATCGAAATATGGTCGAAAGAAAAAATCTCTATTTGAGAGGGCTTTTTCCTATACCTATGAATTCCACTGGACCCAGAAATGATACATTGGAAGAATCTGTTGGGTCTTCCAATATCAATAGGTTGATTGTTTCGCTCCTGTATCTTCCAAAAGGAAAAAAGATCTCTGAGAGTTGTTTCATGAATCCAAAAGAGAATACTTGGGTTCTCCCAATAACTAAAAAGTGTAGCATGCCTTCGAATTCTAATTAATTAAATAATTAATTAGAACTGATCAGACATTCTTCCACTTGCATTCGTAAAGGGGGAAGTTAAGAGTCGACCGTTCAAGTATTCCAAATTGCATGGGAAAAATGGCAGGAAGAAAGACATATATATATGGGTATATATCGACCTATATTGAATTGCCGATACAGAAATGATAAAATCCAATTTGATTGGATCAAATACGGGTTTCCTATAAGGAAGAAACCAAAGAGGAGAAAATACTTTTTTTCGAGCTAGTAATCAGTATCTAATGAATTCAAGGGTTCCATTATAAATGAAAGAAAAAAAGAATGAGATCCTAATCTCAAAACAAAAGGAAGGGGGATATGGCGAAATTGGTAGACGCTACGGACTTAATTGGATTGAGCCTTGGTATGGAAACCTACTAAGTGGTAACTTTCAAATTCAGAGAAACCCCGGAATTAATAAAAATGAATCATTAAGATTCATTTTTTCAATAAAATCTTTTACATTCCCAGGTTTCATCGTTCCCATCGCTTCGTACTTAATGGTTAGGTCCGAATTCTACAATGGAGCTTCATAATCCAATTTGTTCCTGAGCCAACCTTCTTAGTCTTTATTGGCTCCAAGCTCTTGATTTTTTTCTTCTAAAAAAACGGTTCATTTAATATTTAATTATGTATGGATGAATCGATCAATATTGATGCTTTATTACACTGTCTTCTATGAGATGACTCGTAGACCTTACATATACATATTGGAATTCTATATCGGATTGATATTCTTTTTCTCTCTTTCTCTCATCCTTCCATTTATCCACACCTTTATTTTGTTTTACAATTTCTAATTAAAGTTTATGAAAAAAATTAAGTTGCTCCAAAGATATGACTGATTTATCATATTTTGACTGCTTCTTTAAATCCAGATAATACGAAGTGATGAGTTGGTTATTAGTTCATATTATGGGGCTGGTCTTTTTTTAATCCTAACCCTAAAAAACCAACGAGTCACACACTAAGCATAGCAATTATATCAAATGTTCAATCGAATTTTTATTCAACCCTATAGAATTAAAAGAATTAAGAATTAGAATTGCTCGTTTTGATTCATCAGAAAAAAATGAACGAGTTTCTCTTTTTTTTGTTCTATCAATGGATAGAAGGGAAAGGCAAGTAAATGTAGAAGGAGCTTATGAATTTATGAACTTAATATTTTTTAAGTTACCCAATCAACGAAACTTAGAATTATATAAAGAATTTATACACTACTACAGAAAAGCACAATAGGCGTCGGTTGTATAGATGAATACACGTTGGTTTCGACGGTGACATCTTTCTCAGCGACATGCATTGTAAATGTATACGCATCAGTTGTTGGGCGACACCTAAACGTCACAATAGGCACCAGTTGTTTAAGAACAACCAACACCAAACGTCAATAATTAAAAAAAATAACTATAATATACAATAGGCATCAGTTGTTGACTCACAACCGACGCCTTTTGCAAAGCTTTTTTTTTTTTAAATTGACTTTCAATGCCGGTTTTTGGAGAACAACCGACGCCAATTTTTTTTTTTTTAATTACACCAAAATAGCTATTGCCAGTGATCCTGTGAATGTAAAACAACACATACACAAGCCATAACCAAGAAGAAACAGCACACTAACAATTTACATACACTTTAACGCAATTATCACTAAGTTAATATAAATGAATCTACAATCAATAACTACTCCAAACTTTAGCAATAACGTAATATAGCATTATAAACTAACGTAAATAAACTATTGAAAATAAAACTAACAATCGAATACAAATCAAACTGCTCCAAAAATCAAAAACTATTATATTACTATATATGCTTCTCCAATCATCACCATCTTAATATGAATCTAACTACAATCAATAGTTAAGACCAAAAATCACATACAATTTTTGAGAAAGTACTCGGCCCATGTTTCCTGAACCTCGTCTATATTTGCTTGAATATATGATCCAACTTCATATGCTACAACAAACAAAAAGAAATATAATTACATTGCTAATAAATTATATACATGAATGCTCAGATAATATTCAAAAATCACATTACCTTGCAATAAATTGAGTTGAAGAAGAAGCAGAGCTTAGTTATGATATGTCTAAAATGTTTTGGTAATATACCTCGTATTTCAATCGGCAAGGACTATTGCATCAGGACATGACAATCGTGGGACTTCATACTAACCAGTTTTTAGTCTTTCATCGACACAAGCCTCTTAATGTTTGATGAATAGCCAGATGGAACCTTAACAGCATTCAGCCACTCACAAAAGCTTGTTTTCTCTTGTCTAGACAAGGTATAGCACGCTGGGGGCAAGAATGTACGCTTTCCGGACTCATGTGGTACTAACTGTTCCCGTATCCCCATTTCTACCATGTCTTTTCTAACTTTGGTGCCATCTTTTGTCTTTGCTAGAATATTTAATAACGTTTTGATGATACTATCGCATGCATTTTTCTGCACGTGCATTAAATCGAGACCGTGTCTAACTTGCAAAAGCTGCCAGTATGGTAAATCCCAAAATATAGATCGCTTCTTCTATAGACTCTTCTGTAGAGCCTTAGAAGTTTTACCATACACGACATTAAAATTTTTAACACTCTCATAAACCTCTTTTCCTATTAACGGCAAGCGGGCGACTCGAGTCTCGGTTCGCCCATTGAAAGCCTTTTTATTCTTTTGATATGGGTAGTCAGATGGGAGAAAGATCCAATGACTCATGAACACATTTGTCTTATAGTTATTCAACCAAAGATCAATCGTCTCATCTTCACAAATGGAGCAGACTTTGGCTCCTTTAGTAGTATAACTTGACAAGTTACCATATGATGGAAACTCATTTATGGCGCAAAAAATCATTGCACGCAGTGTGAAATGCATCCAGCTATGTGCATCGAATACCGACACACCTTCGTTCCACAACAACTTTAAATCATCAATACGTGGCGCGGGGTACACATCTATATCATTTCCCAGCTGTTTAGGCCCCGAAATCAACGATGACAATATTATGTACTTCTACTTCATACACAACCATGGAGGAAGATTGAAACACACCAAAAGAACCAGCCAAGTGCTATGTCGACTGCTCATATTACCGTACGGGTTCATTCCATCTGTACATAGTCCAAGCCTATGATTCCTATCTTTGCCACCGAATTCAGGAAACATTCTGTTTATATTTCTCTGCTGGGGAGAATCGGCCGGGTGTATGAGTTTTTCATCTTCTTTCTTCCTATCAACATGCCACCGCATTTTCTTTGCATCATTTGCATTTGCAAACAAGCATTTGAATCTAAGTATTACGGGCAGATACCATGACACCTTTGCTAGAGGGCCTTTTTTTTCCTCACGTTTATCATGGCTGTCTTTTCTCTTATACCGCGACGCTCCACACTTTGGACATGCATACAAGTCCTTATACTTATGTCGCTACAAGACACAATCATTTGGATATACATGTATCTTCTCAATCTCCATATCCAACAAGCACAACATTTTCTTTGCCCCATAAGTCAAGCTAAGAAGCTCGTTATCCTCGGGAAGCATGTCTCTTAGAAGTTTCAATAACCCTGTGAAACTCCTATAACTCCACCCATCCTTTGCTTTCAAGTTATATAATTTGGACACAGTAGGCAACTTTGTGAACTTATTACATCCAAGAAACAAAGGCTTTTCGGAATTGATGAACAAACCGTCGAAAATTTGCGGAGCCTCAATGAAATCATTTTGTATATCATGCATCATTTCATTAATCCGGTCATTCTGGACATGTTCGTTATCTTCTCTGGCCACATTAATCTTATCACTCTTATCTACCGTGTTCTCCTCCTAAGCACTTTTATTGCCACCAACGCTCGTCTCAGGAAGTATATCCTCACCATGCCAAAACCACTGGGTTTAACCTTCGTTAAAACCACGCCTAATGAAATGGTCCTTTACTTTCATATAGTTACGATACTTTTTCAGATTCTTAAAACCGCCGCAGGGACAAGCCATCAATTCTTCCCGTTTCCTTTTTCTATTATCCTCGGCAAATTTTACAAACTCTTTAGCCCCATTCAAATATTCTAGTGCGGCATGTCTCCCATACATCCAACTCTGATCCATATATATCTCAACAAGAGTTATTCATTTTTAACGGGTAAGTTTGCTTATACTATTTGATTTCGATAGTCCATTTGTTTACTCATACTTGTTACTTACATATTTTATCACAAACATAATCAAATAAATTTTACATTATTTGATTTCTATAATTTATTTGCACATCAATATTTTTTGTTATATACATATTTATTAATTTGTGTGACAAACTTAATGAAAGAATTTTTCATTATTGGATTTTCTTAACTTATTTACCATGTTAATTACATATTTATTTCTATCACAAGCTTAAACTAAGATTTTTTATATTATTTGATTTTCATTATTTACTTGTATATCAATATTCTTTGTTAATTACATATTGATCATTTGTATCATAAACGTAAAGAAATGATTTTTCATTATTTCATTTTATTATTTCATTTTCTTAAGTTATCTGTCGTCTTAATTAAATGTTTATTTACATAATTAACAAACCAAATCAAAGTTTTTTAGCATTATGTGATTTTCTTAATTTATTTCTCTATCAACACTTTTCAACTACATATACACTAACATCACACATTTAGCTATCCATCTATCTAGGCAATGCATCAATTTCAAATATATATATATATATTTGTGAGGCATTTTATTGGACATGTGGTGTGCAACATTTCCACTTCTATAAAAATCCCATAAATTAATGAAATCTAACTAAATCTTGTCTACCCATAACATTGTATAAATATATTTAGAATAATGCTATGTAGCACCAGTGGTACTTAGCACCAGTCTAGGTGGCATCTAAAGTGACATTAAATGGTAAGCGGAATTAAATAAATAAACAAATGACCCACTTAATTCAGCTTATCATTTAATGCCACCTTGATATAGTGACAAGCACCAGTGGTGCTAAATAACATTACTCATATATTTATCAAACAATGACCAAGAAATTACATACACCCACTAAAATCAACAAACTTCATATTTACTAATTGTATACAAACTTAGAATTTAATTTCGCAAAATGTAATTAAACAAAATCTTCCATACTTACAACTAACCAAGAAAAGGACAACAATTACCTTAAAAATTACTTTTAAGAAGTGTAGAAGAAGCTATCCAAAGATGTGTGCGAAATGGGTTCAAGCGAGCCCGTGAACTCCGCGCCGTGAGAAGCTGGAAGATGGATGGAAGGTGGATGGAGATCGATCTAAGTGAATACCGTGAATGCTTGTGGTATGGAAGGAGGATAGAGATTAGGGCTTTAGAGAGTTTGAAATGTAAAGGCAGAAGCTCTAGTGAAAGAAGAAATGCAGAGGTACTGGGCGTGGTTTTGGATATACTTAGAAATGCAGAAGCTCCAGTGAAAGAAGAACCGACGCCTATAAACAATACACGTCGGTTCTGGTTAAGAACAAACGACGCCTATAAGGACATTAGGCTGGCAACTGACGCCTAATGTTTCTTTCAAGCATACACGTTGGTTCTTTAAGAACAAACGTGTATACTAATCATCAATATTTTTAAAATGCCACCACGTGTTGTATAGGAATCGTATTTTCTACCAATCGACGTATATTGTGAATTTTTTTGTTCAAATTTGTAGTAGTGATAGGACTAGCACTACCAGGAGAACATGATACTCAAAGAGCAAGAATCCAATTTATAAAGCAAAAACAACAAGAAAAATGTCTAGAAGCAAATAACACTTTAAAATACCATAAAGCATATAAAAAATTATGTTGTGATAAACTACAATATCAACCAATTCAATGGGGATGTCAGACATTTAAGCCATATAAGAAAAGAAAATTTTACAAGAAAAGGAAATTCAAAAAACCCTATAAGAAAACATTTAAAAGATATAGGAAACCATATAAATGATATTTAAGAAAAAAAGAAAATAAAACAAAAACCTATCTAAAAAATCCTAAGAATTGTAAATGTCATACATGTGGAGAAATATGACATATATCACCAGAATGTCCTAAAAAAGATGAAAAGAAAAAAGATCGGAAGATATAAAAATATATATATATATATTTATTTATATATATTTATCTAATTGAAAAAGACAATTACAAATTAATACCCACTGAACAAGAGAGAGAATGGGAAGATACTCCTGAAGATGAAGAATTATATGAAGTAGAAGAACAAAAATTAATAAATACAATAATGGAATTAGAATCCTCTGAAAGTGAATATAGTGAAGAAAGTGAAGAAGAAGAATATTTCTACATAAACACGATAAGAGAAGAAAAATGAAGCAGAATGTAGTTACCAAGTAGAAGAAAATAAAGAAAATATTAATGAAAGATTAATGTTTAATCCAAAGAAATTTGAGAAAATATTAAAATCAAATTAGACGTAGAACCGAAAGAAATATTTAATTTACCATTCTGGCAGAAAGATAAAGAAGTAGCATATGTAGCACGAACACATAGTCATCCTATAGATATAGAAAACACAACAAGAAACACTTTAATACATATTATAAGTGAAGAAATCATAAGACAAGAATTAAATCAATTAAATCCTAAACTAAGAAGAAAAATAAAATATATATATTTAGAAGCAGTTCAAATAATAACAAAATCTTATTTTAAAAAAGGAATAGATACACCTATAGAATTTTATATAATAGATGATAGAATAACAAGCTTAGTACAAGACGCATTAACAGGAGTAGTAGCAGGAAATTTAATATAGCAAAAGGTAAAATTTACAATAAAACCAAATTTTAGCATAAACATGATAGAACAAAATAAAAATAAAGTGATAACATTATATTACAAACTAAGAGGAATAGATATGGAGCCTGGAAGTAAAGCCATGAGTCTAACAGTAAGAACAATATATATTTTTACAAGAAAACACGAAATAAAATTTAAAAATGTTAAAGAAACTCATATGATAAAACCAATATTTAAGAATATATTAGAATAAAAAACAGCAAGAGAAAATCCAAGAATGACTATACTAGAATCTATAAATATGGATATTTACGCAAGCAAGAAGATTAGCTAACTTACAAGACTCAAATATACAATTTGGAAGAAGATCAATTAGTATGAGAAGGAATAGTTTTAGAGATAGGAAACCTAACACGAAGAGAAAAGGTTCAGAAAAACTAGCCTTAACAAAAATAACAAAAATAGATTTATCCAAAAATAATGATACGAAACAATTTGAGATACTAATAGAAATAAGTACTAATGGATTATGGAAAGAACAAAAATATTAATAGACACTGGAGCAACTGTATCTTATATAAAGGAAGGAATACTAGGTAACCTAGAATTAAAAATAACTAATAATCTAATCCAAATACAAGGTTATACTTTGGACAAATGCATACAATCGAAACTAGTAGAATTACCTATAAGAATAAACAAAAGAAGTGAAATGATAATAAATATGTATGTAGAATATACAGGAGAAGTAAATACATAATTATTATTAGGTACTGACTTTTTAGAACAGGTAAAACCATTACCAATTACAAAATGGTAGGATAATATTAACAATAAAAAAATGAAAATCTAGTGATACCTAGATTATTACGAATATGATACAAGGAGGAAAAAAGAATAAATATACATATTAGTAAAAATGAACTATAAGGAGTATCTTAGTAGAAGTTACCATGCCCTCTTTGATATAGGAGCAGCATCTAGTATATTTAAAGAAAATGTTTTACCCCTAGATATGTGGACCAAAAAGAAAAGTAATGAAGAAAGAATTATATAAGCGTGTTTTGATGGTAGCACAAACTTAATAACTAAAATGGCAAGAAATGTAAAAATACAAATAGGAAAATATGAGTTACAAATACCCTATGTGTATCAATTTCATGATATGCTAAGAAGAGACATACTACATGGAAATAATTTCATTAAACAATATTACCTCATTACCATAGACCAAAAAACAATACTTTTAAGTACTCCATGTCACCATATAGCTATAGCAATAAGAATCTATGAGCTATATAGTAGAGAGGAAATACCTCACGTAGCATCACAACGTGGTGAGGATGGGACCAAAATAATACAATATACGCCAAATAAAAATAGAATAAACTTAGGAGAAGAACATTTTGACCAAATAGCAATAAAAAATATAATAGAACAATTACTAAAATTATCTAGTGATAATCCATTAGAAAAATGAGATATAAATAAACCTATGGTAGAAATACTTTTAGAATATGAAACTAGAATAATTAGTGTAAAACCAATTAAACACACTCCAAAAGATTTGCCAGAATTTGAAATGCATATTAAGGAAATGTTAGAGAAAAAATTTATAAGGGAATTTAATAGTAAACATAGTAGTCCTGCCTTCATAGTAGTAAAACATTCAGAACAAAAATGAGGAAAATCTAGGATGGTAATAAATTATAAAAGATTAAATAAGTATACTAAAGAAATGAAATATCCAATTCTGAACTAACAAGTTTTATTTAATCAAATCAAAAGGAAAAGATATTTCTCCAAATTCGATCTAAAATCTGATTCTATCACATAAAGTTAACAGAAGAATCTAAACATTTAACGGCTTTATCAAAACCTCAAGGATTTTATGAATGGAATGTTTTACCATTTAGCTTCAAAAATAGTCCAGGAGAATTTCAAAGGTATATTGATAAGATATTTAAAGACTACTATCACTTTATAGCAGTATATATTGATGATGTACTTGTATTTTCACAAACAAGACAATAACACATAAAACACCTTAATATATGTATGGACATAGTGAAAATAGTGGTATTATATTGTCAGCACCAAATATGGAAATAGCTAAAGAAAAAGTACAGTTTTTAGGTTCTATTATTAGTCAAGAATGAACTAAACCACAAAAACATATAGGAATAAAAATACAAGAATTTGATAATGATATTAAGGATAAGGTACAATTGCAAAGCCTCTTAGGATTAGTTAATCAAACTAGAAAGTATGTACCCAACTTAGCTAAATCTTAACCCCTTTACAAAGTAAACTTAAAGGAAAAATAAGATGGACATGGTACAAAAATGATCAAGAAGAAGTCCAAAAAATAAAAGATCTTTGTAAGAATTACCAGAACTATAATTACCATCTAGAGAATGTGAATGGATAATAGAAACTGATGCTTGTGAAACTGCATGGGGAGCAATACTAAAATATAAGCAGAAGAAATAGAAGAAAAAATTGCACAGTATACGAGTGGTACATTTATGCCAACACAGGCTAATTATCATATTAATGAGAAAGAATTGTTAGCTGTTAAGATGGCAATTAGAAAGTTCAAATTGTTTGTAGTAACAATAAAATTCAAAATTAGAACTGACAATACACAAGTAAAATATTGGCTTACAAAAGAAATAGGCCATACAATGGCAAATAAAAGATTAATAAGATGGCAGGTAAAATTGAGCCATTATGATTTTAAAATTGTTCATATAAAAGGTAATGATAATGTTATTACAGATTATCTATCCCGTAATGGAGGAAATTTACAGCAAGTTAGAAAAGATGAACATAGCTATTGGAAGAATTAACGTTAGCCATACAAATCTATACAATAATCAAGCATCGTGTATGGCACAAATAAACCAGCTGAGTGCAGAACTTGAATATTACAAATCAAAGGTAACATCCCTTGAAGATATGTACAAGGAAGAGATACAATCTTATTTACAGAAATATCTATCTGAAAACGTAACGTTCAAATGTGAGAGGGAAGCACAATCTAAATCTCCAGCTATTGAAAAATCTTCTAATGAAGGAAGAGCTGCTAGCAAAACTACAGTACCAACTAAGGAGACTTTTTTAGAAGTAGCCAAGAAACCAGTAAAAGAGCTATCAAGGAAGGAGATAACAACAAAGAAGCTGCAGATGTATTTGATATATGTGGAATATCTGAACCAAAGGACAAAAGAAGGAGATTGGCTAAGGACTATCAGTCCAGAATATTAACAAAGCTATTATATTACCAGAAACAGAGCCAAAAATAGTAAGAGGCCTGTTTGACCAACATCTTATTCAATGCATCTGCCTAGGTAAAGATATGAAAGAGGTGTCATTACTCCCAAAATCCTATCAAAGCAGCTATCAAAACATTTTTTGGGATTACTAATCTACGTCAGATTTTACTCAGCTATATCAGAATTTATTGAAGAAGTATATTTAAGGGCAGAGCACATTGTTAAGAGCGGAGCGATTAGCAAAGCTATAGTAGGAGAATCTGAAATGAAAGGATTTGATAAAGAAAGCCAGATGAAATTTATTCCAGAAAAAATAGCTCTGTCATTCAGAGTGATGTATACAGAATTAAAAAAGACACTAGCTCAAGGAACCAATGTTTGGGTCTACGACTCAAATGATGGAAAAATACTGGTTTGCATTATGACACGAACAAGGCAAAATAATGACCAATTATGGAAGTTAAGAGAATATGCTGAGAATATACTAGAGTAATTTGGATCTAAGCAAAAACGCATACGAGCACATACACCAGCTAATGGAAGCAGAAGTGGGCCATCAGTGCAAAATATGTAGAGATATACTAGAATAAAAACAAAAGGAAACACGAGCATGTGCATGCAAAATGTACTCATCAATTATCTACTAGCTACACGAAGACAAAAGTATGTGTTAAGCTTATCCAAGATGCAACCAAAGTTTTCTATCTATCTACAAGCAAAGGAGTTAGTGCAATTAAAGATTCAGCATGTTGAAGGAAGACAAAGTAACAAGAACTTCACGAGATTGTCTATCCAGCTAAGAGACAAGATAGTAAAAATAGGCCAAAAATTAAGAAAAGCAGCTGGCAAGGCATGTGAAGATTGCACGCAGATTTAACCTCAGAATTTATAGCCACTTTGAACCTTGTAATCTGTACTAATGTAAAAATCTCTTGTATAAAAGAGGATGTCTTTCTCTGAAATCGTAGAACTTTTGTATGCAAAAACTACATCAATAAAATTTCTCTGTTCAACAAAATCTCCAACTTTCTGTTTTGCATATATCTACTCTATTACTAAAAAAGGACTTACATAGTACGAGAAGAAGGGATCAAAAAAGAATAGCAGAATAAGATCAAAACTATTAAAAAAGATTATCACACAAAAGGTATAAACAACTAAAAACTTCATAGAGATATATATGAAGCCATAATATAATTAACAGTACTCTATTTATGTATGGATTCATGAGTTATTTTCTATAAAATTGTTTTTTAAAGAGTACACTCAGATGTAGGAAACGAAACTGAGTTGTGCGGAAATATTTTGAAGTATTGTTGGTTGCCCTGACGTACCCATAGGCAAAATTAATTTCTATTATAATGGGAGTGAGAGGGCTTAAAAGGAACACAAAAAGCAGGGTGTCTGGCTTTGTCCAGCTTGTCCACCAACAACAACCGAAATATTTTTGGTCAAAAATCTTCTAAGAACAGATTTACAAAGAAGCGTGATGGACCAATACGTAGAAAGAAGTATTGCTAATTTTATTTGGTTTATTATATATCATCTTTAATACATCAATTGTTTGTTTTACAGTTCACATATTCATGTTTTATTTCATGTCTGAAGAAGTTTTTATTAATCTAGATGAGTTTATGGTGAATGAATTTAGTAAACTTAGAGCTCAAAATTCTCTCCAACTAAAAAATCAAAGAGAAACTTTAAGACTATTTTACCAAATACTAAGCGGAGAACTAAAAACATCTAGAGAACCACCTAATCCAATTTTTAGTACATCTATACCTAGAAAAAATAAATTTATTTCTGACCTAGAAGATAAAATAGAACAATTAAATATAATAATTAAAGAAAAAACCTTAACATATAACAGTAGATTTTATACATTCTAACATATAATAGTTTGTACTTAAATACGTCAGAAAACTAAATAATCGAAGTTCATTTAGATTAATTACTTTTAATTATCTTAAACTAAATTTATTTAGATTAATTATTTTTAATTATCTTAAATCAAGTTTATTTATATTAATCACTCTTGATTTCCTTAGTTATAACTGTAGGGACAATATTCAAGAATTATACAAGTGTTTGCTTTTATATATCTATAAGAGGTATTTTAGTAATTTTTATTTTATATAATATCTAATTTAATTTATTCCATAAAATTTTGGTCAATGGTCATTTGCACAAAAAACTTTTGGGACATGGTCAAAACAATAAAAACCCTATTGCTAAAAAAGCACAAGTTCTATGCCAAGATGTCTAAGTGCTCATTTGCTCAAAGCTAACTAGAGTATCTAGGCCATATCATCAACCAAAAGGATGTTGCTACTGATCCTAAGAAAATTGAAGCAATGGCCAACTGGCCTCAGCCTGTTACTCTTAAGCAGTTGAGGGGTTTTTTGGGACTTACTGGTTATTATAGGAAGTTTGTAAGGGATTATAGAGCTATAACCAGGCCTTTGACACATATGCTTAAGAAATATAACTTTACTTGGACCCATGAAAGGATGGGGCTAGAGCAAGGCAAACCAACAGACACTCACGCTACAACAGCGATGTGATTCAGGTAGTCGGCGTCAACCATAAATCTGACTTTTCCTTTTTTTAATTTTTTGAAATTTCACGTGTGTGAATCTGCTGCCTTTCCCTTTTTTATTTTTATATTTCCTTTTTTTTTCTTTTGATTTTGTTGGGTTGTTTTGTTACCATTTTTCAGTGATATTGGTTTTTGTGACTTTGTTACCATTGTTTCCTATGGTGTATTTATTGTTTATTTTGGGTTGTTATTATGAGCTGGTTGTTTTGTTACCGTGTTATTTGCATTTTTTCCACCAAAAAAACCGTTGCTAAAAATTTTGTCTCGATTTTGTTACTTTAGTTACTGTGATGTTTTCCCAATGGTAACATCGTTCTCCAATGCGTCACCAATCTCTTTTTTTTCCAGTTTTTCTTTTTGCTTTTTGGGTTGTTTTGTTACTATTTACCAGTGATGTAACCATTTTTCAGTTGATTTCTTTTGTTGTTTATTGGTTGTTTTTGTTACCATATTCCGGTTGTTTTTGTTACCACGATTTTTTCTCGACTGTAACATTTTTCTTTCCATTGATTAAAATGAATTTTCCCATGTGAAAAATATTGTTAAAATGAATTTTTTCCCTGATCTTAGTAACATTATTTTTTCTATTATGCAATTTTTCTTTTCCTTTTTTTTCTTGGCTCTGGTTTTACTAAGTGGTTATGATGGCTGTGGTTGCAAGTGGTCGAATGTTAGCGGTTGGTGGTTGAAAGTGGTGACGGTGGTGACATTAATGATAATTTGGCAGTGGTTAAAAAGATTACTTTCTTCTTATTATTTTTATTATTATTTATGATTAAACAATAGTTAATAATAATAATAATAAATTTAATAAAAATGAATTTTAATTGATATTGGCTTAGGGTACTTTTATAATAGAGAATTACATTTTTACAATAGTTTCAATTAAAAGGTAGTTTACAAAACCCTATTAAAAAAGGGGTTTTTATCTAAAGAACCAGTAAATTTATAGTGGGTTTTTGGAGGTGTCATAATGAATGTGTGGGTTTTTTGTCATTAAAAAACACGGCAGCCACTAATTGAATTCTCTTTTAGATCAATAAGTTTGGACCGAATCATGGGCTAGATCATAAAGCTCAATAAGGTAAGGAATGGACGGAATCAGAAATAGGTTACTTTTGGGGACTTATAGTCAATTACCCTACTTTTAGGTAGATGTTTCAAAAATACGGCCATAAATTCGGCCACCCTAAAAATAGGGGACTATAGTCAATTACCCTACTTTTCGGTGGATGTTTGAAAAATATGGCCATAAATTCGGCCACCCTAAACATACGCCTTCCGAAGATTCGGCTGACCAATTGGGCCGTTTTTATTTTTTTTTTGCTTTTTTTTTAAACGAGGAGTTTTGTTTATTTTATTACCTTTTTTTTTTTTTACAAACACCATTTTTTACTATGTAACTTTTTAAATAAATGTGATCTAATATATATGTGACTTTTTTGTCAATAAATAATTTTATATGTGACTATTCTTTTGTATATGTGCCATTCAACTATATAGTAACACAAATCACTTTTTATATCACGACTATAGAAATTGACCAAAAAAAATGTAAATAGGCGTCAGTTCACGGAAAAAACGACGCGTAAAGTCAATGCGGTGGTAATTTTGAAATTATATGTATAAGTATAGACGTCGGTTCCTAGGAGAAACTAACATCTATAAAGAAAATAGGGCATAGGCTTCTGTTGCCAGATGTAACAACAATACACGTCGATTCCATTAATGGAACCGACATGTATTATTATAGGCATCGGTTCCGTATTAGAACCGACACCTATGCCTCTTTATTTGAACACATACGCGCAGATCGAGATTCATTCGAGCTCTGCCTTCGACTGCATAAAGAATTCGCAGCGAGCCATTTCGCACCCAAATCCTTATTTGACATTTAAAACCAATATATCTCCATCTTAAATCATTCCACCCAAGACATTGCAACCTTTCGACGGCCTATAGCGGCGGGCGTGGTTGCGGGCTGAGGCGGACGGCAGCGATTCGTGGCCAATTTTTCACCTTTTTCACTATTTCTTCAAAGCATTTTGAAGGTATTTCTCCATTTCTTGGTTAATTTGTAATTGTGGAAGATTTTGATTATATTTTCGGAATTATAATTATATTCTAGGTTAGTTTTTGTATGTTTGGGAAATATGAGTTTTGTTGATTTTTAGTGGATTTATATGCTATATCTTTGGCATTGTTTGTATAATATATATACGTAGGCATTGTTATTGGAACACAAGATTTAGTTAGATTTCATGAATTTGTGGCATTTTTATAGAAATTGGAAATGTTGCACACCATGTGTTTGATGAAATGCCTCACAAAGGGTTATTTGAAATTGGTGAATTGTCTAGAGAGATTGATAACAAAAGAATGTGATGCTAATGTATATGTAGTTGAAAAGTATTGATAGACAAATAAATTAAAAAAATCACATGATGTAAAAATTCTTTCATTAGGTGTGTTATGTAAATAAATATGTAGTTAACAAGATAAATAGGTCAAGAAATTAAATAATGAAAAACTTATTTCTTTAAGTTTATGATACAAATGAATATGTAATTAACAAACCATCTGGATATACAAGTAAATAATAAAAATCAAATAAAATTATTAAAATTCTTTGAGTAAGCTTGCAATAGAAATCAAGATGTAACTAACATGATAAAAAAGTTAAGAACATCAAATAATAAAAAATTCTTTCATTAAGGTTGTGATGCAAATTAATGAATATATAAATAACAAATAATATTCATTTACAAATAAATTATGGAAATCAAATAATGTAAAAATTTATTTCATTAAGTAACTCTTGTTTTGGCCCTCTCACTAGGTCGTGAGATATAAATGGATAGGAGTTGGATGTATGGGAGACGTACTACACTATAATAATTGAAAGGGGTTGAAGAATTTATAAAATTTAGTCAGGATAATAGAAAAAGGAAATAGGAAGAACTGATAGTATGCCCCTGCTGCGATTGTAAGGATATGCAAAAGTATCGTAGTTATATGGAAGTGAAGCACCATTTGATTAGGCGTGATTTTAACGATTGTTATACGTGATGGTTTTGACATTGTGAGGATTTACTTCCTACGATGAGCACTGGTGTCAATGTGGGTGCTCATGAGGAGAACACGGTAAACAAGAGTGCTGAGATTAATGTGGCCAGATAAGATAGTGATGATTACCAGAACGACCGAATTGATGAAATGATACGTGATATACAAGATGATTTAAGTGGGGCTCCACACATTTTTGACGGCTTGTTCCGCGAATCTAAAAAGCTTTGTTTACTGGATGTTATAAGTTTACAAAGTTGTCTGCCATGTTTAAATTGTATAATTTGAAAGCAAAGAATGGGTAAACTGAAAAGAGTTTCACAGGGTTATTGGAACTTCTAAAAGACAGGCTTCTCGAGGATAACGAGCTTCCTAGCTCGACCTATGGGCCAAAGAAATTGTTGTGCCCACTGGTTATGGAGATTGAGTGGATACACGCATATCTAAATGATATGTACAAATGGAATGAATCCATACGGTAATATGAGTAGTCGACATAGCACTTGGCTGGTTCTATTGGTGTGTTACAATCTTCCGCCTTGGTTTTATATGAAGCAGAAGTACATAATATTATCGTTGTTGATATCGGAGCCTAAAAAGCCAGGAAATGACATAGATGTTTACCTCGGGCCACTCATTGACGATTTGAGGTTGCTGTGGAATGAAGGTGTGTCGGTGTTCGATGCATATAGCGGGGTGCATTTTACACTACGTGCTATAATTTTTTGCACCATAAATGACTTTCTAGCATATGGTAACTTGTCAGGTTATACTACCAAAGACGTCAAAGCTTGCCCCGTTTGCAAAGATGAGACGATTGATCTTTGGTTGAATCACTACAAGAAAAGTACGTTCATGAGTCATCAGATCCTTCTCCCACATGACCACCCCTATCGTAGGAAAAAAAAAGGCTTTCAATGGGCGAACCGAGACTTGAGTCGCCCGTTTGCCGTTAACTGGAAAAGATATTTACGAGAGGGTTAAAAATATTAATGTCATGTATGGTAACACTTAGAAACCTCTACAGAAGAGTCTATGGAAGAAGTGATCAATATTCTGGGATTTACCACACTGGCAGCATTTGTAAGTTAGGTACTATCTCGATGTAATATACGTGGAGAAAAATGGGTGCGATAGTATCATCGGAACGTTGTTGAATATTCTAGGAAAGACGAAAAATGGTGTCAAAGTTAGAAAAGACATGGTAGAAATGGGGATACGGGAACAGTTAGCACTGTAGAAGTCCGGAAAGCGTACATTTTTGCTCCGCACATGCTATACCTTGTCTAAACAAGAGAAGACAAGCTTTTGTGAGTGCTTGAATGCTATTAATGTTCCATCTGGCTATTCATCAAACATCAATAGGCTTGTATCGATGAAAGACTTGAAATTCGTTAGCATGAAGTCCCATGATTGTCATGTGTTAATGCAACAGTTTTTGTCGGTTGCAATATGAGGTATATTGTAAAAACATGTTAGACGTGTCATAACTAAGCTCAGCTTCTTCTTCAACTCACTTTGTTGCAATGTCGTTGATCCCAAGGCTTAGATGCTTTGCAGGCCAATGTTGTTATCACTCTATGCTAGTTGGAAATGTATTTCCCGCCATCATTTTTAGACATTATGGTGCATTCACTTGTTCACTTGGTAAGGGAAATTAAGTTCTGTGGCCCAGTGTTCTTGAGGTATATGTATCCATTTGAGAGATACATCGGTACTTTGAAAGGATATGTGAGAAATCGATCTTGCCCGGAAAGGATTATAATTGAAGGGTATACCATTAAGGAGGCTATTGAATTTTGTACTGATTACCTAGATGGTATTGAAGCCGTTGGTATTCCTAAATCATGGCACGATGTGAGACTTGGAGGTAAAACTACGATTATATTCAAATCAATCGTTCCCAGAGCCAAAATGAGAGATAAAAACACCTTCTTGTCTTGCAGCACTTTACTATATGTTAACCCTATTTAGATGAGCACATGTCACTGCTAAGGCGTCAGAATCCTTTGAAGGGTGAGATGTGGCTGACCAATGAACATAATCGCACATTTATAACATGATTCAGAGATAGAGTGCTCCAACAATTGTCTTACACGCCGACGGTGATCACAGAGACAATAAAATGGTTGGCGTACGGTCCTGGTGTGGATCTTTCTACTTACGAAGGGTATAACATTAATGGGTACACATTTTACATAAAACAGCAAGACGATAAGAGCACAGCTTAGTGGGGTGATGGTAGTAGCACTTTCATCAGAATATTCTAGAGCCAACCATGGGAGGCCAGTGGAAGCCGCAATTCCGTCTTATGGTGTAATTGAAGAAATTTGGGAACTTGATTACAAAGCTCTCAAAGTTCCTCGTTTTCATTGTAAGTGGGTTGCAAACCATCGGGGTGTTCGTGTTGACGAATTAGGTTTCACTCTGGTGGACTTTGGTCGGCTTGGCTATCAGGATGACCTTTCTCGTACTCGCGTCACAAGCTAAGCAAGTGTTCTACATTGTTGATCTTGTTGAGCCTAAGTGGTCAGTCGTCCTTTAAGGCAAGAGACATATAGTTGGCATAGATGATGTGGTTGACGAAGATGAGTATGATCAATTTGACGAAACTCCTTATTATCTGTTGATATACAACATACACCTACGGCAAATGATAATATAGAGACAAATTACATGCGTTTGGATCATGTGGAAGGCCTATGGATTGACCATCGCTCGTAATAGCATCATCGTGTAAGATCATTTACATTATGCGTTATACACATTTCTATTGCTCATGTTTGTGCTAATATCTAGTTATCGTACCTTTAGTTAGTTTGTTATTATTTACATGCACTACTGTCTCAGAACACATTGGTTAGACTAATGTACTTGTGTTTGTATTTGTATGCCGGTAGAGACGTAGTGAGCGCTCTTAATGGCTGGCAATTCACGTGTATCAAATGATCCGACTGGCACTAAAAAGAATCGGATAAGAGGTCCAACAACTAGCAAGAAATTGAGGAAGAGGCATGATGCGGTGGTTGAATTTGACGACGAAGGAAGGCCCATCAGGTAATTTGCCACGGATTTGGGCAATTACGTGGGGAGTGTGGTTCGAATTCATGTGTACATAACTATTCTAATTGGCATGTAGTTGAGCAACTCCTTAAGCATCTTGTGTGGGAAGACGTCAAGGTACTTTTATAAGTTTACGTGGTTCAATTTGATGTTATCGTGCAGAAATTTGATATCGCATAATTTGATATTTTCATGCTGCAAAAACGTTTCAACCTTGCGGATGACAAGTTGAAGGAGCCGATATTGAGAAAAACTGGGAAGAGATTGCGAGACTTCAAGTCTTTGTTGGTGTGAAACTACATGAAAAAGACACACAAGAAGTATAAAACTCATTACGAGCTTTATAAGTTCATTACGCCTACCATCTAGGAGAAGTTCAAGCAGGATCATGAAATTGAGGAGTTCGAGGTATGATCAAAGCAAAGTTTATATTATTTTCTTACCACTGGCAACGAACTAAAACAGTTGCTGAATTGACTTTTAGGAGAAAAATGAGAAGGCGAAGCAGTTTCAAGCGATGAATGTGCGTCCTCACCATTTAAGCTCAGCTGGTTATGCCCGTAGGAGGGCGGGGTAGGCAGTTGTAGACCCCCTTGCCTTCCTCCTCCTCACGTGGGTCAGTTAGCTTGACCTTTCAGATCGAGGATCGAAATCTAGATTGGGGTCGGCAAGGACTGTTAAGGGCCCAGATGGGTCTTATTACACACCGAACGAGAAAACGAGAGAAGTGTATGAGAAAATTGTAAGTACACATTAATGAGGAATCTTATCTTTCCTAAAATACTTGCTCTTTACTCATATGACTTATATTTATTTTAATTTTTGCAAATACAAAGAAATGCACAAGGGCGTCAGTCAAGGGACTTTTACCCACAGAGACACCAGAATATACTAACCGCAGCGTTTGGCACGAAGGAGCACCCTGGTCGGGTGAGGGACTATGATGGATACGTCACTCTGAGGGACGTATATGGATGACCAGACGAGCCTAGGAGAAGGCTGAGTGGTGTCGTGTCACTGGATGATCTTAGAAAGGTGTTCACATTGGAGGTAGAGGCCAGCATCGCTGAGCGGGTGAGGAAAGAGACCATGGCACATATGTAGGCTCAGTTTGGTCTGATACAGTCACAGATGGCCTCTATCGTCCAGTACTATAGAATGGAAATGCCTATGCAATTTCATGCCATGGAAATATCTACGGCGGTGAGTCATTTTGGGAGAACACCGACTCGTAGTAGCCATCACTCGGTCGATCCCCAGCCACAGCTTGACATAGAGGTAAACTTAGTGTCGTGTACAGATGTTGTTAAATACATTGACTTCTTCTCACTTCTTACAGTTAACATTATTTTGTTCACTTGTGTATTGAATATCTGAAGAAGCCGACCGGATGTCATTTTGCCCTTGTTTGTGATGGTGAGACTAAAATTGTGGGTTGGTGGATGATTCACCCATTCAACCCTACTACAGTGGTTCACTGTTAACAGCTACTGCCTGATCATTACTAAGTCTCTATTGACTTTGTACATGCCGGTGCCTTGAATTATTTACTCCCAGTGCCAACTTCATTCCATGAACAATTAGTGGATGTAGCTGAAGGCGATTTCGCACAGTGGCCTGCACATTTAGTGAAGTTAGACGGGGTAATTAATTGAAGTTACACAAAAAAGAATTGGATTTCGTGTTACACATATTTTGATGGTAAACAAATCATCACTGCAGGAACAGTTACAAGAGCAGGAGGCATCCACAGGAAAAGGCAAACAGCCTGCCAGTGTTGAAGTTTCTTCAGCGCGGCCTAATCTTATCGACGATGCGACATTGGTTACCCTTAGTCCCCACATCAAAAGGTTGCACTCTCTAACTGTTAGAATGCCCCTTTCTGTAGACTTCGTGGACGTGCTAATGATTGAGGAAGTGTTTCACTATCCAATCAAGATGGTAAATTATATATATGTTTCTGTTGATGATATTGCCGACCTCCTCAGTATGCAATGGTCAAATGTATTTATTTTGCAAGTTTGGCAACTGTAAAACTTCCTCCCTCACAATTAAGTACGCGTATAATTTTTAATTTGACATTTCACAGTTGGTATAATGTATTTCAGGTACCTACATCATCTGTGCAACGTACGGAGGATTGAAAACATCGGGTTTCTTTGTCCTGCGTTGATCGAGGCTATTAATTTTTGAGCTAATGGAGAAGCGAGTTATACTTACATGGTCAGCGCGCTTTTACAAATGATAGACAAGAAGTACATTCTAGGGTCATATCATCAGGGGTAAAACCGACTACAGTGTTCATTTTTTTTTTTTTTTTTTGCTTTGAGTTAATTTGAATTATTTGTGGCTAACTTATGTAAACTTATCTTCTTGTAAAATATTCTAGAAACCATTGGATGTTGCTTGTGTTGTGCCTTAAATATAATACAATGTACTTCTTGGACTCTATAGAGGATAAGAAGCGCACATTGGATATCAAGGCGGAATTGTCCACGTAAGTAATTATTAATAACTGTTGACATAATAGTTTTTTGTATAAGTTTGAGTTTACTTAACTTATATATATATAACTTTAGGGTACTTAAAGTGTTGTACACGTCCAGGAAAATACTGAACAAAAATATCGTGTGGAAATCAATTGCGGTATGTAAAATATCCTCTAAATGTTACAATATCTATTGAAGTTTTATATTTTAGCTTTTCAATTACTAATATTTATCTTCGATTCATTGGAACTATTAGTGCCCTTAGCAACCGGGATGTAATGAGTGTGGCTATTGTGTGATGAAAAATATGTTCGAGATAGTCACACTTTATTCTAATACTGAAGAATATCTTGATACGGTATAAATATTTAACGAAAACCAAAAATTATTCAATTATTCATGTGTGTGTGTGTATATATATATATTTTATTAACAAAGTAATTCTTTTTCTTTTTGTTGGTTGTAGGTTTATCAATATGAGCCATATATTCAAGCTAATATAGATGAGATTCGGGGAATGTGAGTAGAGTACTTTGTCAATAATTGTATGTTATTTTTGGTCTAATCTATTTTGAAATATTATTTATTTATGGATTTTAGATCGTCATGCAAACATGTACATTTCAGTAGTTAGTGCACATTATTTCAATGGTTAATTAATGACATATTGGTTTTACTCAATTTATGGATTACAATATTTCTAATATTGTTTGAACTAGTTATTGATTGTAGTTAGATTTATGTTAAGATATGACGATGATTAGAGTAGTATAATAATATAAAAGTTATTGATGTTTGAAGTACTTAGATCTATATTCAGTATGGTTAGTTTGATTTTAATTAATTTTTTATTTACATTAGTGTATAATGCTAGATTATGAAGTGGTAGTTATTGATTGTTCTTTCATTTATATTAAGTTCGTGATGATAATTGAGTTAAATTGTATGGAAATAGCTAGTGTTGGTACTGGAAATTCTTCTTGGTTGTGGATTGGATGCATTTCTTGTTATAGCTTCGCAGGATGGTAATAGATATTTCTGGTACTTTAATAAAAAAAATCAAATGGCGTCGGTTGTTTAATCACAGCCAACGCCTAAAACCAAATATATATATATAAATAAATAATATAGGCGTCGGTTGTTTGGTCACAACCGACGCCTAAAGGTTACAATAGGCGTCGGTTGTGATCTAACAACCGACGACTATTGTTGTCTTTAGGCGTCGGTTGTGTTGAACAACCGACGCCTATTGTTGAATTTAAGCGTCGGTCAATAACTGATACTTATACCCTGAGAATGAGCGTCTCCTACATAGGCGTTCACAACTGACGCGTATTCATCATTACAACCGATGCCTATTATGTTTTTTTGTAGTAGTGTATGTGACTTTTGAAATGGTAATACAAAATGTGAATGTTTAATTATACGTGACTTTTAAATTAAATAGTAACACAATAGTAACTTTTAGAGCTCCATGGAAAAGGTCTTTATACATATAGGAATTAAAAAGTCGCGTATAAAAATCTAATTAAAAAGTCACATTTAATCAAAAAGTCGAACATAAAAAGGTCACATTCGCATATAAAAAGAAGTCACGCTCGTGTAAAAGTCGATTTTAAAGCTACAAGCAAAAGATCCTATACACATAGGAATTAAAAGTCGCATATAAAAAAATCTAATTAAAAAATCACATACAGAAAAAGTCACATTTAACAAAAGAAAGTCATATATAAAAGTCCCAATCGTATATAGAAAAAGTCACACTTAACTTAAAAATCGATTTTAAAGCTACATGCGAAAGATCTCTATACATATTAAAAGTGACATATGAAAAAAAATTAATTAAGAAGTCACATCCACTCTAAAAGTTACATATAAAAAAGTCACATTCACATATAGAAAAAGTCAAACTTAATCAAAAATTCAATTTTAAAGTTACATCCAAAAGATTTTTATACATATAGGAATGGAAAGTCGTATATAAAAAATCTAATTAAAAAGTCACATATAGAAAAAGTTACATTTAGTTAAAAATGCACATATAAAAAAGTCACAATTACACATAGAAAAAGTCAAATTTAGTTAAAAATCGCATATAGAAAAGTTCCTGTTACATTCATATTGAAACATTCGTACTTAACTAAAAAGTCAACATATAAAAAAGTTACATTTCATTGACAAGCTGTATATAGAAAAGTCACAGTCATATATTAAAAAAGTCTTACTTAAGTAAAAAATCGCATATACAAAAAATCACATTTAGTTAAAAGATCACACATAGAAAGTCATACATAGAAAAAGAAGCATTTAGTTTAAAAGGCCGCATAATTCAAACAACAACAACAATAATAATAAATAAATAACTTTAATCACAAACGGGCTTAGTACTTATCAATGTTGTCTTCGAAATGAGGAAACATGGAGGGGTCTTTAGGTAAATGCCTACAAAATAGAAAGAGATTTGAAAAATACGTCTAAACAATTGTTTGAATAAAAAGGGGAAAATTAGGTAAAATATGGCAAAATATCTTAACTTTTGAAATTTACGTCCTAATGTGATTCAGGGTGAGGAATTACGGTTGAAGTCCCCTAATCACCGTAAAATTACGGCCCAAATTTATATTGACCAAGCTTCCTTTTTTTTTAAATTATTTCCCTCTACATTTTTTTTTTTGAAGAAATTATTTCCCTCTACTTGTTGCTAGTCTTTTGTTTGGATATTTTTATTTATTTTAGTTTGTGACTTTTAAATAGAGAATGTGACAACTAACGTAAATTTTTAATTAAATGTGACATTTTTATATGTGAATTTGTTATTTCAATATGTGTGACTTTTTAATTAAAGGTAACTTTTTCTATATATGATCTTTATGGCATGTGACTTTTTTTTATATGTGATTTATTTAGTTAATTAATAAGTCTATATGTGATTGTAACGTTTTTATTAAACTTGGCACAATCAATTTGACATTTTTGAATTGTATGCGACTTTTTTGAGGTAGTTAGAGGTTTTACCTCCTTCTATATAGTTTAACCGTTTCTACCCATGAAGTGAAAGTATTTGCAAATATGCGATCTTACATTGCAATAATACCATTTATTTTTATACTTTTTCTAATTTTCATTAATTTAAATTAGTATATTTCAGCATTATATTTATTATTTTTTATTACTTAATTTATTTTAATTTACTTGTAGACAATATATATGTGTCTTTCATAACCCTAGCCGCCATCCCCTCCTCCTTCATCAATAATTCACCACTCTTTAAGCCACCGCCGCCACCATCGCCACCCCTGCCTCTGCTACTGCCGGCGTCACCTCCACCACCACAATTGTCTGCTTAAGACCACCACAATTGTCTGCTTAAGACCATCTTTCTAGATGAATGAAAGAGAGGGGAAGCATTTGACATGAAGCAAGGGAGGGAGTGGTTTGACATGAACAAAGGAGGGAGGCGGCTGGCTGCTCTACGACGGCTGGGCGAACAGCTACAGTCGCTGCTCTGCTGCTAGCGGCAATTAGCAGACACTGCTGCAGCAGTGTAGAGACACTGCATCAGCAGCGATGCTGTTGAGAATTGCTGCCGAAATGGTTCCGGCAGCAATTCTTTGCCATTTTTCCTTTTTTCTTCTTTTTGAATTTTTCATGGTTTCCCTACCCTTTTCCTCCTTTTTTTATTATTTTTCATTTTATTTTTTAAAATTTCACTTAAACCAATCAATGGTGTTTTTTGTGTAACCATTCTAGCAATGTTACCATAATCCAGTGTGTTACTATATTTCCAGTGTGTTACCGTGATTTTGTTCTTGTTTTGGTTCACGAGTAACACTATTGACTTGCATTTTTTCCTCCTTTTGTTTGTCACCATTTTCTAACAAGTTTCACATGATTTATTTTTTTACTATATTTCCGGTCGGTTTTTGGTGGTTTCATTTTTTTTTGGTTACCATTATTTTGTTCTTGTTTTTGATTTACTAGTAACAATATTGACATGCTAAGTTTTTTCCTTTTTTTTGGTTTTCTTGGTTTTTGTTACCATTTTCTAACAATTTTCACATGATTTATTAGTTATTCAGTTGTTGTTACCATTGTGTTAAAGAATTTGAGTAGTTTTGTTACCAAATTTTTTCTTGTTTTTCATTTTGTTTTTGTTACTAATTTTTTCTGGCCGGTGACTTAGCGGTGTGGGTGGTGATGGTGATGGGCCGATGGTGTAGTGGCAGATGGGCCGATTGCTATAATGAAAATAATAATTACTATAATTAAATTTGATAAAAAATTTTAATTAATTAAAATTGATAATGGTACTTTTATAATTGAATGGGGTAGATTTGTAAATAATTTCAAATAGCAGTGTATTTTTCAAACCATTGTCAAGGATGATGGTTTTTATCTTAAGAATCCAACTTTTTTATTTTTGATTTTTTAACTAAATATCACATTTAGTTAAAAATTCACAAATAATAAAAAGATCATATTTAATCTAAAAATATCATAATTTTTTAGAACAAATGTGACTTTTTTAAAAAGTCACATTACATGTGACTTGTTTAATTAAAAAGTCACGTATAAAAAATTAAAAAGTCATTTATTTTTAAAAGTAACAAATAAAAAAGTTACATAAAAATTGAAAAGTCATATCTAAAGTTTCATATAGGTTAGCTAGAAAAGTCACATGTAGAAAATTAAAAACTCGTATTCAATGTTACATATAGGTGGTCGTTCCCAAAAAGTCAAGTATAAAAAAATGATATAAAAATTAAAAAGTCAACATATATATATATATAAGGAAAGTAGTCTGCGTTACCACTTCCCCGCCAAAACTGCATTTTGGAGGGATATTTTAGACTTTTTATGTTGGTTGCCGTAATTCTTGCGATTATCTATATCTTTGCTGTTTCGATTTAAACTGATCTGATTAGATTTGATTGTTCGGATTTCAATTTTCCCTTATCTTCTTCTATCTTCAAGACAAAATTCTGGTTTTCGTGATATAATATGACATCATTTAAAATTACTGATTAACGAATGAGATTTAGATCCGGAAAATGTTTGAAGATTAGAAGGGCTCCCCGTTTCGCCATTTTTATATATAATTTTTAAATCTCCAGATGCATTAGGATAAATCTACAGGATCTGACGGCTTGAATGCGGCCTTCTTTCAGAATGTGTGTGCCGATTTTAATTTCCCCATTTCGCTGTTCGAGATGCATCCAAATAAATCTCCAGGACCCGATGGCTTGAATGTGGGCTTCTTTCAGAATGTATGGCCAAAGATGGGTGATGAAATATTTGAGGCTTGTTGCGGATGGATTATGAAGGAGGAGTTTCCAAATACTTTGAATAATACACTCATTCCACTTATCCCTAAATGTGATTCTTCGAAGACTATAAAGGAGTTTCGCCCGTTTGCTTTGTGTAATGTGCTCTATAAACTTATCTCTAAAGTAATGGCAAATAGATTGAAATATGTGCTGCCTGGTAGCATTTGAAATTATTCATTACATGAAATGGAGGGCAAAAGGGAAAAGAAGAATTGTCGCTCTAAAGATTGATATTTCTAAAGCTTATGATAGAGTAAGTTGGGATTTCTTGAAGAAGATGATGCCGAAAATGGGATTCCATACGGATTGGGTGAGTCGTATTATGTTGTTTATTTCTATAGTGATCTATACAGTGGTTATTAATGGATAGGAGGTTGGACCAATTCATCCGAAGAGAGGACTATGACAAGAGGATCCGTTATCTCTGTATCTTTTCATCCTTTGTGCGGAGGGTTTGTCTGCTTTGCTTCGGAGAGCTAAAGAGACATTCATGGTTGCCGAGTGGCTAGGGGAGTGCCCAATGTATCTCATTTGTTTTTTGTTGATGATTGTTTCCTCTTCTTCAGGGCAACAACCTCTTCTTCAGGGCAATAAGTACTAATTGTCAGAAGGTGAAAAGGATTTTGATTGATTACAAGGAAGCTTTGGGCAAGCAGTGAATTTTGATAAATCTGGGGTGTTTTGGAGTGCAAATGTTGGGAACTCAGACAGGACAACCTTATCATCTATTCTAGGAGTGATATCCATGATCAATATAGGTCAGTATTTGGGCATGCCTTCACTAGTGGGTAGAAAGAAAAAGGAGGTATTTGGCTTCATTCGAGAACGGCTCCAGAGGAAATTACAAGGGTGGAAAGAAAAGCTTTTTTCTAGGGCTGGACGCTTCATTATGCTTAAAAGTGTTGCTCAATTGATTCCAACATATTTCATGAATACTTTTCTACTCCCTATCTCATTTGTGAAGAGCTCCAAAGGATGATGAACTCCATTTGTTGGGGTTCAAGTAACTGTGAAAAGAAATGGATCAATTCATACAGATGGGAAAAGTTATGTGTGAGAAAAGAATACGGAGGGGTGGGTATTCTCAATCTACATGGATTTAATCTCGCGATGTTTGGGAAATAGGGTTGGAATTTACTTTCTAACCCCAATGCTCTTGTTAATCAAGTGCTAAAAGCTAAATATTTTCTGAGAGGGAATTTCTTGTCAGCCAAACCTGGCCATGGTCCGAGTTATACTTGGACGAGCACTCGAAGTTCACAAGCATTGTTGGAAAAAGGCTGTAGATGGTGCATTGGTGATGGTAAGCATGTTAATATTTAGGACGACCCTTGGCTGCAGGAAGAGAATAATTTCTATGTGGAGACTCCGGTTATTCAGGAACTAGAGGCATTTAAGGTCTTTAATCTAATTATACAAGAAATGGGTCAATGGAATTATAACATGCTGCGTCAGATATTTCAGCAAAGGGCTATCATGGCTTTCCTTAAGATTCCTATTTCAATGCAACCAATGGAGGATAAATTTATTTGGACTATTTGTAAAGATGGCAGATATTCAGTAAAATCAGGCTATAGATTGGCTATGGACATGCCTGGCGAAGAGGAAGGATTATGTATTGAGGGGAAGTGGCTCAAATTCTGGAAGGTATCTGTTCCTCCAAAGGTTCTCCATTTCCTTTGGCGTGCATCTACGTAGTGTTTACCGATGAGATTGAAATTGATTCACCGGGGGCATGCAAGTGAACCCTAATTGTGTCATGTGTGGTATGGCTAATGAAAGTGTGCTCCATGTCCTTTGTCATTGCCAGTTTGCACAAGACTGCTAGAGTGGCTGGTATTCGAGTACCTCCCAAAGACATTGACTGTTTTAAGAGTTGGATTTTCTCCCGGTTAAAGACTAGCAGGGAAGAAATATGTCAAAGAGTCTTTATGGGCTGTTGGAGTATATGGAAGCAAAGGAATTCAAAGTTGTGGACGGGTACTTCTCTCACATCATTCCAGACAAATCATTTTGGTGCATCTTCTCTACAGGAGTGGCTGGTTTTTGACAAACAGAATGAGGCGCAAGGGACAGTAGCTAGAGAAGGAGTTAAATGGGCTAAACCGTGTAAAGGTAGTGTTAAATGTAATATCGATGTTGCAATTTCGACAGGCCAAGAAACTATAGCTTTTGGCTTGTCCATGATCCGGAACCATCTTGGTGAATGCATGGGCTATGCTCAAAGACACTGCCTGGGATATTTACTTCGGTTGAAGCGGAGGCATTGGGGCTACGGGAAGCCATAATTTGGATGAACTCGAAAAACTTCCCTAAGGTTATCATCGAGATGGATGTTAAGCAAGTAGTGAACACGTTTCATGCTTCTTAACTAGAACATTCTGAGCTTGGGATGATTATTGATGATTGTAAATGATTTATTAGAAACTCTATAGAGTATAGTGTCAACTTTGGGAATCGTACATGTAATAAGCCTGCTTACGAGCTTGCTAGAGCTTCGTTTCATTTGGGTAGTTATTGTACTTGGAATGAGGTGCCGGGTTTCCTCGCTACCTCGATTATATATGATGCTAATATGGAGAAAATGCAATAAATTTCTATTTTCAAAAAAAAAAAAAAAAAATCTTATGTCCTCTTTTATAATTCTTTTGTTTTCTCTTTAATTATTTTTCTCTTTAATTATTTTAATAATTTAATTCACCAAAATATAACATTATAGTTTAATTAGCTCAACTCCAATCTTTAATGAGAAATCTTTAAAAAATATGTGTAGCGACTGGAAAATTTCAAGAATAAAATTTTATTAAATTATTATGTGTCGCTATAATCTCACTTATTTTAAAGTTCATTTTATTTCGCGCTCGTCTAGTCATAAAAATATTTTAATTCCAAATGTTACAAAATTATCCTATAATTTTGATTGACGATTTATATATATACACACAGTAAATAATTCTATTATTTTGACTAAAAATTAATAATCTGTAGACATAATTCAATTAGAGCCTTCTTTTAAATAAAATCAAAATCCTATTACTCATCCAATTCAAGTGCACGTTCAGGGTAATACAAATTTCATTTTACACAAAAAGCCAAGAATCCAACTCCACATCAATTGACGCTTCAACTCAATGTAAACATCCACTACATGGTAAACCAAGAAAAACTAGAACACTAAGCCTATAGATTCAGCCAATTCATACATCTTTCTACCTACAATCTCAGCAAATTCAGAGGTTCTTTGAGTCAAGCACCGGTATGTTGTTCTCCCACGTCCACTGCTTGTTTTGCTCCTTATTACATACACATGCAATAACACACATAGATGCGCATATATATATATATATACACACACACACACACATACACAGCACCACCGTCCATCACCTCACCACCGGCGGCCGGGGCTCACTGTAGCCGCGCCGAAACCCCCTCGCACCACCTCCGTCCCTCAGCCGAAGCTATAAACCCCAAAATCAAAAACCCACAGAAAGAAAGAAAAAAAATTCTGCGCCACCGCGATGCCTCTGTCCCCCAAGCCTCAATCTCTGCGACCCCCTCTCAGTCTCCAAGGTCACGACCGAAAATTTCGAACCAGGAATTCATCCCATACCACCTATCCCTCGAACCTAACTCTCAGATGAACCTAAGAACCAGGCGCCAAGCCTTGACCGAGCCCTTTGTGAAGCCATCACCGCATCCTTGCCTCGGTCGCGCGATCCATCTCACACGAAACCCCCCAACCGAACCCAATTCCGGCCCTCACCCTCCTCTGTCCTCTGCCCTCTGCCCCTGCTCCGTTTTCTCATATGGCGGCAAGTCGATTGAGGGATTGAGAGTTAAATTGAATCTTATTCACACCCCAAGTCCCTGAGTTCAGTTTTGAGTCATTTCAGTCCTTGCGCTTTTATTGACATTTAAGTAGTTCAAAACTATCTCTTAGGGTCTTTTCGTACCCAAAACAATTATGGCGTTTGATTTCAGTCCCCAGATTCTGGGTATACTTTAAATTGGTCCCAAGAGTTTTGGTCTTGTCAATCTTAGTCTCCAAACTTTTGAAAAACATTATTTCAATACCAAACTGTTTTAGAAATTCATTTTAGCCCTTACTATTCACATTCTTTTCTATAAAAGATTATTTCCTCAATACTAAAATAATTTATTTCCTTTTTGACTAGACGAGGCGTGAAGATTCATAAGCAAGTAAGGGTTTTGCAAAGATTGCCTAGCTCACGAGTTGAAGGTAGTCTCATTTTTCTAGAAAAAGTCATTTTCAAAAGTATGCGCAACATTAATTGATCTATACTATCAGTGTGCATGTGAATGTGATTTATGTGTTTATTTTTATGCATGAGCTTATTTGCTTTATGCTTAAAACGAGACGAGATGAAACGAGAATATTTATGATATGCATGCAATACTTGATTACTATGCGCTAGTATTTATATGCTTTATAGTATGAGACGAGAGTCGGAAACCAATATTTACCATACGATACTTCTTTTTGAGTAAAGAACTTTTCTGAGATATTCATGTAGTTGCATGTTTATATGTGTGTTTGTGGTATAAGTTAATTAGTTTGCGTCGAGACTACTGAGTATTTCTATGAAATACTAACCGTTTCAAATTTCAACTTTTTGTAGGTTCAGAATCAGAGGAAAGGCGTTGAGCAGTGGTGACATCAAATTAATTTAGAATTTATTTTGCAATGAATTAAACATTTTTACTTGTTCATGAATATTTTAAATTCCTTATTTCTTTACATTAATAAGTTTTCGTGATATTATTTCCAAGATTATGAGAATTATTTTTCCGCATATTTTACCCGCTTTTAATTTGTTTATTTTAAAAAGAAAGAAATTATTGTTAACATCCTAGGTGCAAGAAATTATTGTTAACATCCTAGGTGCTTAGAATTCGGAGCGTTACAATATGGATCACGTTACACATATGAAACAAAATTGATTACCCCGATTCTAAATATGAATTAGTTTTTATATATTTATAATTAATGGGTGACTTCATATGTATATACTTGATTATATTAAAAAAATGTAAATTAGGAATGCAAAATATCCATTAAAAGTATTTCGATTATGAAATGAAATCAAGTAAATGACGGTGTTATTTATATAATAGTTACTTTTTTAAATCATTTTTAATTACTTTTGTCGCCTACTCAAGTTACATTTTATTAGTTTACTATTTATTAAATAGATTTTTATCAGATAAATATTAGAGATAATTTAGGTAATTCTTACAAATTATCAATAATCTTATTATTTATCAAATATAATTAGTTTATTTTAGATAGGTGTATTCATCATTTTATTGTAACTACTTATTTTGAAAATTCTCTTTAAACAAGTGCTTATTAGGTTACATATTTTGTAATCATTTAACAACATTTTATTCTCATCATACATACCTTATCTATATATTTCGAAAACTTCTAATCTTCTAATATTATTCACTCAATAAATAAATAAAATGGTTTCTGATAAATCATTTATAATTAATATTATAAAGTTTATAAAATGTCTATTATATAATATAGTTACTAATAAAATAAAATCTTTATTTCCTCAAGTCATGTAATTACATTTCATATCCGGTTTAATATAACAAGTACTAGTCTATAACAAGATAATAAAATATTACAGTTGATAAAGTGCCTTTAATTATACATTATTCAATCTTACACATTAATCATTATATATAATTTGTTTTAGTATTATCTGTGCAACGTACTGGCGAAAATCTAGTATATAAATATTTAAAAGTCACATACAAGTTCTATAAAACAAAAAAAATATAAAAACGTCACATATATAGAAATTAAAAAGTCACATCAAAGTGACATATGAGATGTCTCGAAAAATCATGTATAGAAAATGTTACATATAAAATTTAAAAAGTTACATGTAATTTAGAAAATGTAACATTAATTGTGACTTTTCCATTTAAAAGTTACAAATACAAGTAATAAGACGAGAAATAAGTAGGAAAAAAAAGGAAAAAGAAAAAAAAAACAAAGATTAATAAAATAAGAAATTTCAGTTAATGTAGGTGGGCCGTCGGCTGTAGTTTATGCACTTGGTGTACTTTGAAAAATACAAAAGGTTTTTTATACACTTTTTAAAATTAACGTACATGATAGTTTTTTTTTTTAAAATTGGGTGTTTTAACTATTTTTACATTATGATATTACAATTTACAATACAACAATCACAATTCGCCAAAACACCGAGTTACATCAAAACAATTCACCAAAACATCAAATCACATCAAAATAACTCGCCAAAAACAACGAGTCACACTAAAACAACTCGTCAAAATACCGAGTCACACCAAAACAACTAGTCAAAACGCCGAGTCACAATAAAAAATAACTCGCCAAAGCACCAAATCACAACAAAAACACTCAAAATCAAACACAACTCCAAAACACCGAGTTACAACAAAAACAACTAGCCAAATCATCTGGTCAGATAAAGTACAACTCCAAAACACCGAGTCACAATAAAAACAACTCGCCAAAACACCGAATCATAACAAAAACGACTCGCCAAAATACTGAGTCACAACAACACAACAACTCACTGGAACAATTAACAACAAAGTAACTCACCGGAACAACCAAGTCACAACAACACATTAACTTACCAGAACACATAGTCACAACAACATAAAACTCACTGAAACACTCAGTCACAATAAATATAGCAATTCATCGAAAAAACATAATTACAACAACATAACAACCTACCGCCAGAACACTGAGTCACAACAATCACAATTCGTTGAAACATCGAGTCACAACAATAATAATTCGCCAAAACTACTAAGTCACAATAATACAAAAATCACAATTCGCTGAAAAACACAAAAACTAAAATTAACACAAAAAACAAATTGAAACTGAAATCAACACAAAAACACAACTCGAATTCAAAAAATTGAAATTATAATTACAAAGTTGAAACTGTATTTAAACAAAAATCCCAAATTACAAACCCTAATTTACAAAATTGAAACATTAATTAAGCAAGAGATTAACATTAAAGAAAAAAACTCCTACTAATTTTATGTTGGGACATTCCAGAAGCTGTATTTCATTCCGTTCCTTCAACATCTGCAGCAAATCTTCTGAAATGGAAGCAAGTTCATCTTTCAGCTTCTGCAAACCTTGGCAGTAATTATGTTCGACAATCTAATCATTAGAGACATGAGATTCGTCTTCATCAACTCCAGATTCTGGAAGGATCTGATTCCTTCCAGACGTCACTTGCTGGGATAGGATTGTATCTTCGGCTTCACACGCTGCATCTCTAATTCTTCCTTCGAAACCTCTGATTTCATCACTAGTTTCGGGTGGTAATGAAGAAACATCCTGACAACAGGAATTTAGCCTTTTTCATGGTGCAATTGTTAATTTATCGACGCAAAGAGCAGAAGATTCGGTGGCGTCCTCAACTTTGTAGAGGGTAGAGGAATTACCAGACCATGAATTATGCCTAGAACGATTGAGGGAGGAGAGAGAGCTTTTGTTTTTTAATAACACCTGAAATCTGCAAAATTGGTATTTAGCGGAGGGAAAATGCAAATGGGTAAGAAAAACGCCTGGTATGCCTAATTATCCCTAAGCACTTTTCACCTTAAAAAAAAAAAAAAAAGAAAGCTTGGTCAATATAAATTTGGGCCGTAATTTTACGGTGATTAGGGGACTTCAACCGTAATTCCTCACCCTTAATCACATTAGGACGTAAATTTCAAAAGTTAAGATATTTTGCCATATTTTACCTAATTTCCCCATTACGTTTTTGTTTTTGGATAGTTAATCAATATTCTATTATTCTTGCTTTGACAAATGATTGAGCAAAAACTTGAGAACTCATTGAAAGTTTCATTGAGAAAACGAAACTGAAAAAAGGAAAAAAATGATACGGTGTAGCAAACCGGGCAGGTAATTGCCCCGACCCGATCCGTGCCCAATCCAAACTGCATCTACTCAAAAAATGTCGGGGCGGGGATCTTCATTCGCAAATCAGCTCAGGGTGTCGTGGATCCATCACAAAGCCAACCCATTGCTGTCCCTAGAGTAGGGTCAGGTTTCCGACATGCCAACTTTGAAAATCCGATCATCTTCACAAAAGCCATCAAAACTAGACATTTATTTGATATTGTGAAATGAAAATGATCTAGAACCAAAAGCATCATTAAAACACGAGTATAAAAATTCTGAATATAAAGATCAAAGAATATAAAGTTCTTAGAGAAATAAATAAATAAATTGAATGAGTACGACGAGTGAACTCTAAGATACACTAACAAGTTATTCTATTTATTTATTCTAATTCCTTTGAACTCTTTTTGGACAATAACCTTTGTGTTAATGAAATCACTTTTCAACATTCATCTAACGCTCAAGTAATTGAGCATCTAAGTTTTTGCCATCACATGAAGAACAACGCTCTTCAGCAACATCAGTTATTTGCAGCCCAGAATCATAAATTTCACCATTCTTCCAGTCAGCAGGCAAAACATGTTTCGCCCAGTACCATTTCCCGTCGTACCCGGCTGTCACGACAAACCGGAACTGCAATGCCCCACTCGGAACTCGACTAGTCTCCCAAACTGCCCCATGACTTCGACTCATGAAGCTCCAACTCGACGAACCCACCTGGCGGATATTAATTATGCGAATAAATAAGGTATCGAATCATAACATTTTGTGTTAAAGTGTGAATACAAAAGAAAAGAGACATTTACTTGAGCTACGTCGACGGAGACAATTTCGGTTTGGCCACCTTGATACAAGAACGCAATTGCCAAGTAATGAGGTTTCTGGCTGGATTCTTGTACTCGAATCGCCAAATTCTTGTTCTTGTAATCACATGGTACCCTGTTTCGAAAACAAGTTAATGATAGAACTAAAAGTACATAGAAATAACAAATCTAAAATGCGTGCATAGAGACGATGCTAGTAGATAATGAACATTTAAATTTTCCTCCTATTGTATTGTAATTTTAAAACAGTGGAAATGACCATTTGAATGTGGAAAAATTTCTAATATTCTAGAACGCTCGATACTCCTGACCATCCAATAACCCACATATTTGCAGGGGATCAAATTAAACAATAAATTGAGATTCCTAAATTCACATATCAAATTTTAATTTGATCACAAAGAATAGAGTAGGTATAGATTTGTAAATACAGAATTTTTCCTTTTGAATGCATGTGGGTCAGTAACCTTTATCCAAAGTAACTATATTGTAGAATTGATGCCTGTCTATTGGGAAAGCTCCAAGATATGACTTGACCCGCTATATTTAATGTGAGCCGATGGACAATATTTTAGGTGGTTGGTGTAACAAAAGCACAACATTTTTTTTTTTTTGAAAAGAACAAAAGCACAACATTAATAATTGATCTTTAATATATAAAAAATCATCAAACGTTGATGACAAGATAAGAGACTCCTTTAAAGAGGGGGGAAAATACTAAAATTTAAGACATATTTTGTTTAAATTTGTGTGTTACCTTTTGTATTCGACATTGGCAATACCAAGTTTCAAAATTTCTTGTCCCTTTCCCGTTTTAGCCATGGCCATGAAAGCTCTACTGCTGACGACGAAATCCGTTCCATTTTCGTTGTTTCGATC
>CAVNYN010213657.1:0-35762 GCA_963692815.1 Nyctanthes arbor-tristis | reverse complement strand
GTGATTTTCTCGGTGTCACTTGGGTCGGGTCAGAAAGTCTTGTGAAGAAAAATAGTAGCTTAGCGTCTTGGGATTTCTTTAGTTCTTCGCGGGTTAGGCAAAGAGTAGAAATTGGTAGATGCGGTAAAGCTTGGTATATTTTTCTTGTAATACTTGAGGGATGGGTTTTGGCGAGTGAAAATTCTGTATGGTTGTAGCGACTTTAATCATATAGTGGAAAGCTTTGACAGTCCGTTAAATTTGTCTTCGTCTTTCATTTTTCTTGTCTCAATTAAATTCCTTGATCAACGGTCCTACGGGCGTAATCGGGGAATCTACATTAATTCCCAACACAACATGCTCTTTATTCTGAACTTTTTAAATGTTAATGAAACACATTGTATTTATTGTTTTATTGTAAACTAATATATGTATAATTCATATCATTATATTAATAAACAGTGAAAGACCTTGAATATAGCATTTCCAATGCCAGTCTTTGGTGCAATTTTGATCACCCGCCAGACGTCTAGTAAGATTATCTCGCAAGACGTATACTTGACAGGTGATAATTGAACATTTTATATGTGAGATAACCCACATGGGACAACTCACATGTAGGTTGTCTAATTATCACCCGCCAAGTGTACGTCCGGGGCGATCAATTTTGGTCTTCAGTGATGGTCTATTCAAGAGAGAGGTAAAGACAAAAAAAAAAAAAATCGGTCGCACATGTTTTTTTTTTTTAAATTTTCTTTTTCTTTTAATCACTTTTCTCTCATTTATGAGAAATACATAGATACAGTGGATGTACCATCCTAAGTGGATGTGCCATCCCAGGTGGTACATCTTACTCATTATAGTACAAATATATGTCATTAAAGCATGCATGTCATAAATACAACAATCATGAAGTACATCTTGTTCGAGTCTATTTATTGCAGCATTATACATTATTTTGTTTCTTTTGAAAAGACAAAAAAAAAAAGAAAAAAAAAGGAAAAGAGGAACATATCGTTTTATTTCTTGGCCTGAGTTAATTAATTAGTTCATGAAGATAGAGGACAAAGCACCTCTCTTATTATTGTTTTGGCATATATGATTTGCTGGAAGCACATTACAATGTATTGTTTTGAACTAATATAACAAGCACTTCCTTATTAAAAAATAAATAAATTATAGAGTCAAATAAATAAAAATTCCTGAATAAATAAAAATTACTCCATCTATTCCAAATATATAATGTACTTTGTTTTTTTTACATAGATTATGAATTGTATTTGTTAGTACAAAAAATTCATATGTTGGCATTCCTAATTTTTCCTTTTAAGTGTCAAAAATTGTATTTTGTATTTTTGCATGTAGGGCTTACGGTTTTCATATTTTTCGTGCATGCAAATTTATTAGTTAACCGAAAAGAAAAAGACTTTCGTGTTGGCTTTGTCTTTGAGACCGAGTTATTGTACATAAATTACTTAACCTAGTTGTTTTGGAATTTTATTTACCATATTTATCTAGGTTTAAGGCTTTTTTATGTTAAGTTTTATTCCTTGTAAGAAGAGAACTTGTATTTCATGCATATACTAATAACTTTCTTTTCTTGTTAAGGTTAACATATATGTCCTAGTCTCGTTTTCTCTCCTAACTTGTACAAGGGTTAAAATACTACTATATATATATGTGCATTCACTACTACAAAATTGAACAAAAAAAATGAGCATACTCGTCGATTTTTGAGAGAAATGATGCACAAATAATACGCGGTGGCAATTTTGAAAATATTGATAGTATTATAAGCGCCGGTTCTTCTTTAAGAACCGATGCTCATGAGTGAATCCAAAAATAGGCTCTTGGCGACCGACGCTTATAAGGACAAGGGGTGTCGATTCCATAAATGAACCGATGCCCATTAGGGTAAATGCGCCACCGGGAGGGGAACCAAAAAAACACGGGGAGCATCCTAATTAGGGTTACTTTACTTTTTCCTCATATAGCACTCTCTTCCGTGCAGCAGCCACAGCCCTCTCTGGTGCCGCCACCTCTCATCACCTTACTCTTCGTCGACGACCTCGCCTCCTCTCATCCCCTTACTCTTCGTCAACGATCACGCATCCTCTTACCCCTCTAGATCTTCTGGACTTCTTAGGCAAGTTTCATTTTCTTTTCCCCATTTTTTCTTTGAATTTCTTTTTGAATTTTCCCATTCTATTCTCTTCGAATCGTGTTCGGTCTCTCCACCTGTCTAGTCACCCCCTCTCTCTTGATTTTTCATATCTCCGTTTTTAGCAAGGAGAAAATCAAATTATGTTCGGCTCCCTTCGCCAGTCTAGTCGCCCCCTATCTCCCTTGGTTTTCAGATCTTCATTTTCAGCAAGGTGAAAATCAACCTATGAGGTTTGTATTTTTGTGCGAATATCTGAATTTAATTCTCTATATTTGTTAATTTTATTTGTTTGATATAGGAGATCGGAAGAGCACACGTCTGTGAGTCCAAGTTCTAGTAGCCAAATTTGGCCCTAAGCTTTTGAAGATTGTAAGTCCTCTATGACCTCCATGATATTTTTATATGAATCCTCTAAGTCCTCAATGAGTTATTCTATTAGGTAAAGAAAATTCAATTGTTGTGCTTAGGTTTAAATTCATTTCATGATTCACCTTAATTTTTGGTATTTATTTTGAAACTCCATTTTCAGTGAGGGAATGTTAGCCATCTTGATAAATTGCTGTCAATAGAGTCAAGCTCCTAGCTTTAGTCTTGGTCCTTCATTTAGAACTTTTTTATGCTGGTTCTTTTCCCTTTTTTTGGCTATTATGTAATGAATATTATCTATGCTTTTTATGTCATTTAACTTGGTAATATGCTATTATTTATACATATATTGCTAAAAGATGTAGGTTCTGAATTTATTTAGGTATACTATTTTCATGTTCAGTCATGGTTTTATTATTCTTTACATAATTTAGTCTATGTGGCTTTATTGGTCATGATAGACATGCCTCTTTTGCCTGTTGTCCCCATGTCTAAATGTTGTTTCCGTTTCCAAATTACCTTTGTTTTAAGTGAGGAACATCAGACATTTGTGTCTAGCTTTTTCTTTCAAATCCAGTTAATGCCTATGTACTGTATTTGTTATGTTGACTTATAATTTTAGTCTGCTATTTTTTTAGATTATCTGTGAACATCAATAATTTCCCAATATACTCATATGATAGTACTTCATCTTTTCAAACATCTGCTGAAGGCCTATACCATAGTGGATTTGTCAAGGCTGTTTCACTAGAATCTGTTTTGCTATTATGTCTAGTGTTTATAGATTTCTGCTTGAGGGGATAACTAAGATTCAAATAGATAATCAGTAGAAGAGTGACAGGTGACTGATTCATGTAGGATTAGAGTTGCTTGCCATATGGTCTGAGATGACGGCTGAGAATTCTCTTGAAATGGCTGAATTGGAAAATGCCTCACCTCTAGAAGCTGAAAAATGGTTGCCTTATCCATGTTTCACTGAAAATCTATAAGTAAGGTGCTACTTACATGATCTGACCTAATGATTATTCTCTTGATGATTGCGAGTATCTCATAAAATTTTGAGTTAATTTACTGGATTCAGTGCTGGGCTAGTCTATGTCTAAATCTTAAAGGATCATGGTAGAAATTAGCACAAGGTTAAGGTTATGTTTCTATGATGAATTGCAACACATGCTACATTAAACGCTTGTTACCAGCATTTGGCTCGTATACTTCTTGAATAAATTGTTTGGTTTCCAACTTAGCAAACTGTTTTCTCTTTGGGGATTAATTCTAACCACATTTGTTGCAACTGTGATGTGCATTTCTTGTTGTTGAAGCTTCTGTTTAATGATTCGAAGACTAATTTTACTTTGTTCTATTAATAGTGCTCATGGTACTAAGAATGAACCTGATGAAGATGCTACTTCTACATCTACACAGAAAAGGAAGATAGAAGTTAATGGTAGCATAATCTTGATTGAGTTTTTGAATTACTATTTCCTGTTTATGTGTCATTTTGAGACACAACATAGAGGCATTTTTGGTTGGTTTACATTATAGGTAGAATATATATAAACGTCATTTTTGTACTTGTCAGTGTAATTACGAGACCATTATTATTTGTGTTTCTAAGTTCGATGCTTAATAACTTGTGAATTCATGGTGTGATGGAATAACATATTATTATAGTGTGCTTCTCACATTAATATATCATGTTGCTGGTGTATCTTTTTTTTTTTGTCCTGAGTTTCTATTGCCGGTGTATCTATTCCCCCCCCCCAAAAAAAAGAGAAAAAAATTGAATAAGATAGGCGTCGGTTGCACCCCCACAACCGACGCCTATGACTATATTTTTTATTTTTTTAAAAAAAATTGGACTTTAGGCATCGGTTTTTGTTAAAGAACCGACGCCTATTGTGGCCTTTAGGCATGACCCAACAACTGACGCCTATACATTTACAATATACGATGTTGGCATATACATCGCTATTACAACCGACGCGTATTTATGCGTACAACCGACACCTATTGGGTATTTCTGTAGTAGTGATTATTCTCTTGTGTGATCACCAATCCATCTTCATGACGGAACTCAAGAGAGAACACAAGACATTCTTAAGCAAGCCGTGCATTTACGATAATCCTTCAACGATTTGGAGTTGTGTTCTAGATTGGCATCACTAGATTTAAGTTGGTAGGGCGACCAACATTGTACATGCAAGGGACGATTCATGTTAGTTAAAGGAGTCAGGAGTTCAAGCTAGTGTTATAGAGTTCAGGAGATCTCTGCAGCTTGACGTATGTTTCGGGAGAAGTGCGATAAAGATCAAGAGAAGGAGCAATGAGAGTCATCTTCATCAACTCTCCATAGCATGTCAAAAAGCCAAAAGAAATGAATTCTTTTATAATTTCTTTTTGTGTGCTTGAGTGTATTATGCAAAATCATTTTACCTTGTTTTCTCTATAATAAACCTTCACATGTTAGTGGATTGTTTGTCCCGTGGCATGGGTGCCCACAGTTATTCCCTTTTTGGGTTCCTGCAACAATAATTTTAGTGTTAATTTTTGTTTCTGTATACGTACTCAAGCTTGACATATCTAGTTTACGTGATTAAAACACCAGAAAAACAAACTAAGTAGCTAGGCCGGTTATACACTGATTAGGTACTAGATAACCCAGTATCCACAGCATTGAAAAATTAAATTTTGTAAGTCGTGTTTCTAATTTACTGTTATTTAAGAAGTAGAACTTAAAAATGATAACAACATATCTAGGTTATAAAGTATATAATATGCGTACTCATAATATTGTGGAGTTATAAATGTTAAAGTTGATGATACTGCTAATTTAAATCATTACAAGACAGAATCAGAATGACAGAATTGATTCAGGATATATCCCACCTCAGTCGACAAAGACACAGAGTCAAATCCTATACAAGATACATCCATCTTGTGTCACGCCCCCGCAAATTTTCAATTATTTAGGAATATCTTATGTTTACTAACGAATTTCATAGCGGAAGCTTCAATACAAATCGCGAGGATGGGACGTACAAAACAAAATTGTTTTGTCTTGAAAAGGCTAATTACTTAAACTAACAAGTTGTTATATTTTAAAGAATTATCAAACTTTGGTTTATCAATAAGATGCAAAGAACACAAAAAGTTATATTAATAGATATATTTCATTGATTACCATAGTAAACAAAATTAATCTAACCAAGACAAATTCTTGGGAAGCTATCCTACTGAAAGGTAAGTTTCCAAGATCGAAATACATTTATAGAAAGGTGGACATACTTATTATTACAAAAATTATTAAACTCATAAATTGGTTTAACTATAAAACACATTCTTGTATTAGTTTCAAATACAGGTTTCCACTACATACAAACTCTACTCCCGTGTGCGAGTAGGCTCCAACTCATGGCTTGCCTTGTTTTTCTAACATCATATCTTCAATCATCTACAAAATTGTAGAGATCTACAAAGTACTCAGTGAGTAACAAAAACTTTGGATTCTCCTTTCATTCGAAAGATTTATTTTCAAGAAAACCATTGAATGCACAAAGCTTTTCAATGCACAAGAGGGCCCTATCACTACTTAAACTACTAACCGTGGTACGCGCAAGATTCATATCAATTCAATCATGGCCATGTACAACTAAGTGGATCCACAATCAAATCCCAGTTGACCCTACCGGAATATCCAATAGCAATACAATTACAAAGCAAATACCATGCTAGTCGTCGCCCATCTCGGTATCATTAGATGGCTCCTAGTACAACAACAAAGTAAAGACAAGATGGGTAGAGCAACTAGTGATTCAAATGCAATAAATCAATCTTTCTTTTTAATGCATCAAAGTCCATATTAATCTCATGGAAATCATCAATCAAAATACATGCTTAGCTTATCAAAGATTCATGACTCTAGAAAAGGAATCAAAGTATTAGTTACTCACTCTTTAACTTGAGTTTTCCAAAGATTCATGGCTCGGTGTGGCGCGGTACACTTGGTGGCAAATTGCTCGGGCAGTCACAATACTTTGTTGTCTTATGATTAAGTCAAAATATTTTGATCTATGTTATTTGAGTCCTTTCAATTAACTGGGTTTTACAATTAGGTTATCAATTTCAAGAATGCTAATTAATAACCACATTCTTTACTTCTAGGCTCACTTGAGTAACAATTCTTTAAACTCTTGTGACATTTTAAACGTTTATTCGATTATTGTCAAAATAACGCTTACATTATCAATAGCAAACTCATGCGGTTATTCAATACATTGTCAATAACCACTTTCAAATTCCAATTCATTGTCCAAATATCGATCATATTGTCAATAATCATGTTCTAATTCTTGACATTTATGTGCATAGCATTCTTACAATAATTCAAATACGACTACATTGTCGCATTTCAATTTTTGTTATTCAATTGAGTGGCAACTCTTAACTTTGCAATTCGATTATAGTGTCACATTCTATTTCTTGGTATTCATTCGAGTGACAAATCTTGTAACTTTACCATTTATGCAATTCAATTCAATCACTTTGGCATGATCGCATAACTTTTCAATTGATGTAAATTCAAGTAACTCTCTCATCATTATTAAAATGACGATTATATTGCATAATTTGTTTATAAGATTTTTGTGGGGTGTTACAATCTACCCTCCTTTAATGAATTTCGTCCTCAAAATTCACTAAGCATTAGGGCAATGACTAGTATTTCCAAAACCATAGTATACAACTGGACCATCTTCATTAATCCCTTCTTTCATGCATGAGTTTTCCATCCATCTTCAATATTGAAGTTCAAAAATCAAGTTTATTTTTCCTTCTTAAGCCAAATATACCATAAGTTCAAAATTAGGTTGAGCAAATATTAAAAATTTTAACAATCCAGTTACTCGAAATTTTAGTCAAACTTTATTCAGAATGGGTTTGAATTGTCAGTTGATCATTTATCAGTTAGCAAAATCTGATTCCTCCAATCGTGTTCTTTTCAAAATGATTTCAAGTATCTTCTCAATTTTCAAGCTAATGTTTCATATTTGTTTCATAAATTTCATTTTGATCTTCAAATCAAAGTACAAGGACTGAGCAAGGTAAGAAGGTGAAGATCAATCGGTTTTGACAAAGGCGATGTTGGTATGAGAAGAGTTAGCAAAATAACAAATAATAAAGAACCATAGTGGGGTTGATGTCACATAAGATTGAATAGGATTGAGGAAAATACAAGTAGAAACATGAAGTAGGATATATTGACACAAAATCAATTTAATTTCACATGAGTCCGTTGTCAAGCAAGTAGGTTTTCTAAATTGCAAGAAGGACCATTGTCAATAAGTAATAGCCAGATAATCTCAAGGGCTCAATCAAAATGGTAACAAAGGACATCGAATGAAATCATGTAGTGAATAACAAAGGACCATAAAAGTAATAAGGGGCCAAAGAGGATTTCCAAGATGTCAAGTAGGCAATTAAAGATGGTCAAAAGTAGACGAAAGCAAGAAAAAGAAAGGTGGGGAGAGAAGCAAATTATCCCCAAATTTCAAACTTTTTCCAAAGTACTAAAGGCATTTTGAATAACAAAATATAGGGTCATTGGTGAGCAAAGTAGCAAGGAAAATAATCAAGAATTGAAGGGGACAAAGGTGGAATCATGAAGAGTTAATATTCCTTGTGATCGAATCGAGTTGAAGAGGACAAAGGTGGAATCATGAAGTCCTTTGTCAAGGAAATAAGGTCTTCGAAATTGTGAGGAGAATCATTTATCAATAGGTAATAGACAATCTCATGAGTTTAATCAAATGATAACAAAGGCATATAGTCAAGCAAAGACAATAATAGAGAAGTCCAAAGGCGATTCCAAGATTTCTAATAGACAATCAAAGATAATCAATAATAGGTGAGGACAAGAAAAGAAAGCATAAGAGGAGAAATAAATTTCAACTTTTACAAAGAACTGATGTCGATTCATAGATCAAAGGAAGCCTTTGCCAACGGGCTCTCATTTTATCAATGAGAATTTTCATAGTTGAGTTATCCTCGAGAATAACACAGGACAAAGTTTAGAATCAAGTAAATGCTAACAAGAAATTAAGGTCTCAAATTGAAGAGGCTATTAGCATCATAGAAAAGGGAAATGGTTCCAGGTTCAAGTACAAAGCAATTAGACTATTGTTGATTAATAGAATGCTATGGGTTTATTAAGAATACATAGAGAAAAGGAAAAATGTCTATCAATTATAAGAAAAAATGTCCGATATTCAAGGAAATAAAATTTTCAATCAAGAAATACAAACAAGTATTGGCAAAAGGAAGTAGGTGATTTGAACAATTTGCCTGAATTAGATTTTAAGGGGGATAGTCTTCTTTGAGCAGGAAGTGAAAAGATATTATTTCAAGAGTTTCTCAGTAGTTCAAAGGATCGCATAACGAATAGCAATTCTTGACAATTTGGGGGGTTCAAAATTGTATCAAAAAGAAATCATGACCAGCAAAGCAAATTCTTAGTTTGAAGAACATTAGAAATGTTGGCTAGGAGAGCAAGTGTTCCAATATACATTGAACCAACATGCAAAGGTTTATTGGAATATAACAATGAAGGAGGCAATGGATCGAATGAAAGGGCATAAAATGAGCAATCTTTCATATTTCAAAGTTTAGGCAAGTTTATATGTTACCTTAGAATATTTTGTAATCAATAAAAATCATAGGTCAAGATAAGATTTGAAGATTAAATTCAAGTCACTTGCCCTGTTCTTGCCATATATGTTTAGTATCTATTCAATTTCCAAATGTCAAATGAAGGGATCAAAGTTACAATTCAATTAATCATTATTCATGACTAAATTTGGTGGGTGTCCATACTTCCAGGAGCACTTAATTTATTAGTCCCAAAACAATTTCATTAATCTATTTCAATTAATTTGTTAATTTTTAATTGTCCATGAGTTTAATTCATGGCTCAAAAAGTGTCACCATAGATTATTTTATAATTAAATTTTTAATGATTACCTTTGTTACATCTTTTGGATAACATCAAAATAGCAAAACTTATATTGTTCATAAAACAAATCACCCACCTATTTCTTCATCTATCCCAAAATTATACTTTAACGAGTTGATCAAAAATAGGAAAGTTCAACAATTCTATTTGACGATGAGATTTAAAGAAGTCAAAGTTTGGTCTATACACCGGCATGTCCCATTATAGTCAAAGACCCAAGAAATTCAAGGGTAAATAACAAGATTAGTGCAAAAATTCAAAAAAATCAAATTTAAGCAAGAAAAGTTTTGAAGATCGGGTCAACTTTGGATGTAAAATGGCCAAAAGAAATCATTTTATTTGAGATAAGGACCAATTATATGAAAAACTTTAAAGTGTGTGGCTTAAAAGAGCACAAAATAAGTCTTTTGGGTCGATATAGAAGAAATCAGGAAGTTTGGTGACTTGATCGCAATTTTTCTGGAGAAAAATCTAGGTCTCCACTGCCATAGCTCAGTGTGGCCGCCCTCCTGAGCCAGTGTGCCCACACCGAGCATTCTGCCCAGTGCAGAGGGCACGGTGTGGCGGTGCGCCCACACCGAACATTTTTCATTTTTATTTATTTATTTATTTTTTTTTTTTTGCTGCTGCCTTCATTTCCCCTTGCAATTCTTTTGGTTCAAAATGTCATTAAGCATAAATAAAAATCATATAGTATCTTTTAAGATTATTTTGATATTTGAAATCAAATCAAAACTTTTATCTTTCTCTTTCAATTTTTTTCTTTAGCATTATTATCAAGCGATATATTGTTATCAAAAGACTTGATAACCGTAATTCATTGGGTTTCCACTATGTTGTATGATTCCTTTTCCTCATTCTTTCTTGAGTTGGTAAGATCAGGCACCTTCAACTTTCTAATCCTTTAAAGAAAATTAAATCAATGTCAATGTGTACCAATAGGTTACTTATTACTTGACTTCTACTTCCCGTAATTTTCAAAGCATTCAGAAGTTGGTAAGTAGTGACTTACTTGCAAGCCGGTTGGTCAATGTCTCGCGCAGAGTAGATTATGCATGTAGTGCCCCTGGAATGTTACTCTGATACCATATTTGTCACGCCCCGGCAAATTTTCAATTATTTAGGAATATCTTATATTTATTAACGAATTTCATAGCCAAAGCTTCAATACAAATCGCGGGGATGGGACGTGCAAAACAAAATTGTTTTTGTCTTGAAAAGGCTAATTACTTAGACTAACAAGTTGTTATATTTTAAAGAATCATTAAAAATTGGTTTATCAATAAGATGCAAAGAATACAAGTTATATTAATAGATATAGTTCATTGTTTACCAAAGTAAACAAAATTAATCTAGCCAAGACAAATTCTTGGAAAGCTATCATACTGAAAGGTAAGTTTCCAATTGATAGAAATACATTTATAGAAAGGTGGGCATACTTATTATTACTAAAAGTATAAAACTCATAAATTGGTTTAACTATAAAATGCATTATTGTATTAGTTTCAAAGACAGGTTTCTACTACATGCAAACTCTACTCCCATTCACGAGCAGGCTCCAACTTATGGCTTGCCTTGCCTTTCTAACATCATATCTTCAATCATCTACAAAATTGTAGAAAGAGGGAGTGAGTACGAAATATTCAGTGAGTAACAAAACCCTTTGATTCACCTTTCATTTGAAAGATTTATTTTCAGGAAAATCATTGAATGCACAAAACTTTTCAATGCACAACAGGGCCCTATCACTAGTTAAACTACTACCCATGGTGCGCGCAAGATTCATATCAATTCAATCATGGCCATGTACAATTAAGTGGATCCACAATCAAATCCTGGTTGACCCCTATTGGAATTTCCAATAGCAATACAATTATAAAGCAAATACCATACTAATCGTCACCCATCTCAGTATCATTAGATTGCTCCTAGTATGGCAACAAAGCAAAGACAAGATGGGTAGAGCAACTAGTGATTCAAATGTAATAAACTAATCTTTCTTTTTAATGCATCAAAGTCCATATTCGTCTCATTGAAATCATTAATCAAAATACATGCTTAGCTTATCAAAGATTCATGAATGTAGAAAAGGAATCAAAACATCAGTTACTCACCTCTTTAACTTGAGTTTTCCAAAAATTCTTTGAGTTGTTGACAAATGCCCTCAAAAGCTTTATTTTCTTTGATCAAAGTGACGTTTCAAGTTATATTTCTTGCATATATATGATGGAGGGTCATTTGCCAGTGTTAAACCATGTGTTTGATAGGCTTTAAGGGTTTTCTTCCTTTCACTTCATTTGGACAAAGTTCTTTTATTTTTTAAGTTCTTGATACTCACTAATAAGAAGCAAAACATGGGTAGAAGGTAAGGAAGGAAGAGAGAGAGAGTCGTGGAGAGGGAGAGGGAGAGTGAAAGGGGTAGGGTTAGTTGAGAGTTTTTGGAAACCTTTGGACCCTTTTACCTAATTTAGTTGTTTTTAATAAACATTTGAGTTCCGCCAACCAGAATGCGACATGTGGCGTGGTGTGGCGCAGTACACTTGGTGGCAAATTGCTCGGGAAGTGCCTATACTTTGTGTTGTCTTATGATTAAGTCATAATATTTTGATCCATGTTATTTGAGTCCTTTCAATTAATAGGGTTTTACAATTAATTTTTGTTATTCAATTGAGTGGCAACTCTCAACTTTGCAATTCGATTATATTGTCACATTCTATTTCTTGGTATTCATTCGAATGACAAATATTTTAACTTTATCATTTTTGCAATTCAATTTGATCACTTTGGCATGATCTTATAACCTTTCAATTGATGCAAATTCAAGTAACTCTCTCATTATTATTAAAATGATGATTATGTTGCATAATTTGTTTATAAGATTTTTGCGGGATGTTACAGCTTGGGTTAGATGAATAAGATGTAGAAGCTGAATCTGAAACAAAACTTGAACCGAGACCATAACCTAGGAAAAGACTATCAGAATTCAGAAAGCATGTCCAAATGACAATATCTTATCTCAATCAAAAAGGATGGTGACTAGAAAGAGATTTATGCAAGCGATATGACATGTGCTGCATCTTACATATTGAACCTAAAAATATGAAAGGAGCTTTGCAAGATGGGAACTGAGTTCAAGCAATGCAAGAAGAGTTGGATCAATTTGAAAGGAATCAGATTTGAAAACTAGTGCCAAGACCATCTTATGGTAATGTCATTGGAACAAAATGGTTCTTCAAAAACAAGTAAGATGAACAAGGGAAAATCATAAAAAATAAAGTAAGACTTGTAGCTCAAGGTTATACCCAAATGAAAGATATAGATTTTTATGAAACTTTTGCACCAGCAGCTAGACTAGAATCAATCAGACTGCTACTTGTAGTAACATGTCATGTCAACGTCAAGATATAATATATGATATTAAGAGTGCATTTCTGAATGACATTCTGAATGAGAAAATATATGTTGAGCAACCACCAGGATTCACAGGTCTATAGAATTTTGATCAGGTTTATAGGTTGAGGAAAGCTATATATGGATCAAAGCAAGCTCCTAGAATCGACTCATCACATTCATTCTTGACAAAGGCTACAGAAGAAGACGTACTGATAAGACCTTATTTATCAAACATTTGAAGAAGAGAATTATAGTTGCTCAGATATGTGGATGATATTATGTTTGGATCAACTTCAGACACCAAGATAGAAGAATTTGTCAATACAATGCAGACGTAGTTTGAGATGAGCATCGTAGGTGAACTTACATTCTTTAAGGGATTATAGGTGAAGCAGGATATATCTGGCATATTTATCTTCCAAGCTAAGTATGCTAAAAATCTAGTCAAAAAATTTGTCCTGGAAGATGGTAAACCAATGAGAACACCTATGGCTACTAATTTGAAATTGTCCAAAGATGATCAAGGGAAGAAGATTGATCATACTCTATATCATAGCATGCCTGAGAGTTTACTTTATCTTACAGCAAGTAGGCCAGGCATATTCTTCAATGTATGAGTGTGTGCAAGATATTAGTTGAAGTTGAGATAGACACATCTCACTGCGGTCATAAGGATCATTAGATATGCTAGTGGAACTATAGATCATGGCATATGGTTTTCTTAGGATACCAATGGTAATCTTGCTGGATTCTCAAGTACTGATTGGGCATGGAATGTTGATGACAGGAAAACCGCTTCAGGAGGACATTTCTACATGGAGAATAATATGGTTGCCTAGATGAGTGAAAAATAAAATTCTATTTCATTGTCCACAGTAGAGGTAGAATACATCGCTGCAGGAAATTGTTGCATACAACTTCTATGGATGAAACAGATGTTGGAGAATTATGGAATCTCTCAAGATCAGGCCACCATGTTATGCGATAATACAAGTGCAATTAACATTTAAAAAAATTCAGTTCAATACTCAAGTATTAAACATATAGATATAAAATATCATTTCATAAGAGAGTTAGTTGAACAGAAAGTGATTGCCCTTGAGTATGTTGAGACAGAACATCAACTTGCAGATCTGTTTACTAAGGTATTGGATGCATCCAAGTTTGAAAATTTGAGAAAATAGATCGGATTTTGCATACAAACTAAATAAGCTCAAATTTAGGCATGTGCGTGGTTTGGTTTGGTTACTGTTATAAGAAAATCTAACCAAACTGAAAACCGATGCTTTTTGAGAAAATGACTATTCAATTATTTTGTAATTTTAAAACCAAACCCTCCGGTTTGTTTTGGCTTGGTTTAGTTATGATTATATAAAAATAATAAAATATCGTTTAATCAGGTTACCGACTAAAGGTAAAAAGAGAAAAGTATGTACTTTGTATGGGCAACAACTACTATGAGGTTTGGGTTACATGGTTTTATATAAATCAAGATTATTTGACAACTTTATTCTTTTAAGTTTGGGAATTTAAATTAAGTTAATAAATTCGAAAGAAAATACTTTAACTTCATTATGGTTTGGGTATTGGTTTTGAAACAGAATCATAACGTAACGGCAATTTTTTTAATAACCATAACCACTTGAAAATTTAGAAAAACCTAACCAAACTAGACCAAACCGCTCGGTTTTGGTTTGGTTTGGTTTGGTTAGTTATAGTTATTTTGCCCAACCTCACTTAAAAAATAATGAAAAAGATTGCATTGAATAATAAATAAATAAATAAAAGAAAAGCCAAAAAAAAAGACCCAAAAATAAAGGCAAAAAATGGAAAATAAGAAAAAATTCAGAAAAACAAAAGAACTTTATCTTTGCATTTTTCAATTTTGTGTGATTTGTGTGTAATCCTTATAAACATTAATCAAGTCACTCTGTATGTGTAGGACATCACTGAGTTACTTCCTGAAGAGATCAGTTAAATTTGTTCTCCTTACTCCATAATGATAAACTGCTAAAAATATAAATGAGATACGTCCTGCCTACTCTTTGCACTATAAGGGGTTCTTGACTGAAGATCATAAATGTGGTCTAGACCTTTGGTCAGTACCTGCACTTTTTGGCACTACACATGACTAATATGTCTAAGAGGCAGGGTCAGTAAGGAAAAAAGCTACCAGTCAACCAAATCTTTGAGATCGGAAGCTAGCTTTAACCTCAGAAAAAAAGCTCAAATTATAGAAAAAGTCTAGCAAGCAGAGGACTTAAAAGTTGCATTCTTTATGAAAGATTTATTTAGATAATGATCAGTTTTCTTGTGCATCATTGATAAGACTCAATAAGTTAGGGCATCATAAGGTGTAAAGTGGAGACATGATTGATCATATAAAAAGATAAAGCAAAATGAATAAATTTACAAAATTCCTTCCATTGAGAATAGTTCAGTTGGTTGAATATTTCATGGGTGTGAACTTCTATAGGTATCTTGAAAAGTATTTAGTACTGAAATTAATTCAATAAAAGTTGATATTATTACATTTGCTTATGTTTATCTGTTTACATTTAACCTAGATGCATTGGTACTTTAGTTAACGGGTTACTCATCATACATATCTAGCTGAGCTTATCCTTGTGGCAGTTATAGGTAAACTGCTCATATGATTTTTAAAATTTCTAACGGGAAAATTTTTAAAACCAACATTTTGAGACGTTTCAGTTTCCCTCTTTTATATAAACTTTCTTCTTTTTCTTCTAACCCTAACAACAATCAAATTTTTCTCTCTCAAACATGCTCTAACTTCTCCAAAATCTTTTCCAGTTCTCTCCTATTTTCTTTTTTAAAATCAATTATAGAGAGCATAGCCGGAACTGGAACTAGAGGCAAAGGGAGATGTAGCCGTGGTGCTACCAGAGGAGGACAAACTTCGAAGAAGATCAAAACAAATTAGGGTCCTCATCCAGTGCAACCACAGGAACAAATTCCAGCAATTCCACTAGTTAACCACATGTTCAAATGGACTCACCACTAGAAACACAAATTGGGAACCCAGTGGAGATGCTATACCAGACTGATCCGCTTATGGTGATAGTTCTTTATGTTCCAAGAGACGAAGTAGATCGAGTGCCACTTATAGAAGGGAACCAATAGCTGCAACAAGTAAATCAGATTCCTTCAATAAAGCTTGTTGTTGGACAACAAATTCAAAATCTACCAGTACCAGAAGTTGAACAAGAAATCCCACCAGAAAATCCAATTCCAAAAGTTCAATGGAAGGATATTCAATCAGAAGCCCCAAATTACAAGAAATTTTGTAGTCAATTGCTAGGGAATATGAAAACCTTAGTGAAATTGGGGAAATCAATAGCAGATAGAACAAGAGCTAATTCAGCAAAAATCTATTAAGGAAGAACAACAAAAATCTCAAAAAAAAAAAATGATAGAACATGATAAATTCACTTCGCATTCTGCGGAGGATAATTCAAATGGAGAAGAATCAGAAAATTCTAAAGAGTTATCATTGCAGCATGATACATCTGATCAGAATTGAGAGCAGAAATCTAAAAAGGTACATGACAAATCATAAGAGAGTGAGTATTGGGTTGAAGAGGTAGAAGAAAGTTCTGATGAATTTTCTGCAAAAGATTAGGAGATTGTGGAACTTTTTGCAAAAGAGAAGAGAAAATCAAGAAGGGGAAACAAAAAGTTGTGGAGAAACCTAGAAAAATTCCAAGCAGACAGAGACCAATCAAAATTGCTATTGGAAGTCCAAGAAAAAGGAAACACATAGAATTAGAACAAGAGAGAACAAACTACAAGACCAGGATGTATCTAGCAACGACTCATCTACAGATGAATCAGTGAGGACATGACATATCCTGATAATCCAAAAGAGTTTAAGCATACAGAGATTAGAATAGCAATAGGTTCTTTCGTTCCCTATAATTATAGCTTTCATAGAAACTTCCAATATGAAAGAAGGATAATGTTTTCTAATTATGAGAAAATTGGTCTAGGAGACTTGGTGAAAATTTTCAAGATTGAAAATTTATTTGACTATCATTGCAAGGCTAATGAAACGGTGATTAGAGAATTCTTGGCTAATATCCCTAAAAATCTTGGTAATTCAAAGTATCTATTTACAACTAAGATTTATATAGATAGTTTGTGAAGTTAGATAGGGGCTAGACAGCTCAAAGTTAATAAGAATGATGAGCAGAATGTATGCAACAACAAGATAGTAATTAATCGGATCAAATTGGCCAGCCAGGAGATTAGAATTTAGGGCAACACAAATGTCATTGGAATACAAATTCCTACATAAATTTGTGATAACTAATCTTGACCCACTCACACACAAGACAAAGATGAACGTGTTGATGGCACTTTTACTATATCAGTTTGGTACTAAGAAACAATTTGATTTGGAAAAGTATGTGTATGGTGTGATTAAAAGTTACATATCTGGCAATGGACTTGGGCATTCAAAAGCCGATAGAACTTCCATTCCCTTGGATTATTCATTAGTATCTGAAAAATCAAGGAATTGAAGATAGGTCAGGGGATCAGTGGTCACAACCATTTACACTGCTGAGAAGGGATCACTGTACCAAATTGTTCAAACTAGTTGCAAAATGCTATACTTTTGTGGGATCAATTGAGCAGGATACAAAGGAACTTAGGTAGAATGGATCCAGACTGGAAGATGAACTATTCGGGTTTAGGAAACAATTCACAGACTTTCAGGTACAGTAGCAACAGATCCTAAGCCAAATACATCTAAGACAACTACCCCAAAGAAGAAAAAGAAAAGAGTAGCCAAAAAAAGTTATGAAAACCAGGAGAAGAAAAGGAAGAAGAAAGCCAAGAAATCCAAGAAAGATGATGGAAGCCTGACAGTAAAGAATCAAGAAAGAAGGGAGGAAGGAGAAATTCTCAAAATGTATGATGTTGCGAAACACTCATTTACATTTCTGTTGGTGGGTGATACATTTTATGTTTTGATGTTTTAAACTCTCTATGTGATTATGCTACAAACTCTGATGTAGGAAAAAAAGTATAAACTTCATGGTTTTATCCTTAATTTTTAAGGATTCTGTTAGCTAGAGTTTCTGTAGGATATATTTGGCTTCTATATTTGGCTTTTCTCCTTTATCAAAAAGGGGGGAGAATAGTAGTTGATCAGGATATATCTAGCTTTGCTGTGTTTTTCATAAATGTTTTTATTACATGTATTATATTTTGCTCTGATGTATATCTTAGGGGGATTTTTTTACATTAATGGGGAGAATATTTATATTCCGCTTAAATGTTTACATGTTTTACCCTTAAGAAAATTTTTGACAATGAGCTACTAAAGGTTTTGAAAAATTAGAAAAGCTAAAGGGAGAGATTGTTAGTACAAAAAATTCATATGTTACCGTCCCTAATTTTTCCACTAAGTGTCAAAAATTGTATTTTGTATTTTTGCATGTAGGGTTTACGGTTTTCATATTTTTCGTGCATGCAAATTTTTTACTTAGGTGAAAAGAAAAAGACTTTCTTGTGGGGCTTTGTCTTTGAGGCCGAGTTATTGTACATAAATTACTTAATCTATTTTTGAAATTCTACTTACCATATTTAACTCGGCTTAATTCTTTTATGTTAAGTTTTATTCGTTGCAAGAAAATAATTTGTATTTCATGTATGTAATAATAAATTTCCTTTCCGTGTTAAGGCTAACATATATGTACTAGTTCCTTTTCTCTCATGACCTGTACAAGGGTTAAAAGACTAATCTATATGTGCATTATTCTCTTGTGTGATCCCCAATCCATCTTCACAATGGAACTCAAGAGAGAACACACGACATTCTCGAGTAATGCGTGCATTTGTAGTAATCCTTCAAAGATTCTAAGTTGTGTTCTAGATTGGCAGCCCTAGAGTTAAGTTGGTAGCCGACCAACGTTGTGCATGCAAGGGATGATCCATGTGAGTTGAAGGTGTTATGTGCTCAAGCTAGGGATGACAATGGAGCAGATCAGAAAGGATTAGTACCAATCCATTCTGTCCTTTGAAAAAATTATGGAGCCATGTTTTGCTCTACAATCTATGAGTAGCAGATAGCGGATCAGAGTGGATCAAATCGGATCACAGATCCGGATGGATTACATTTTGATCCGGTAATTGATCTGTGAAACTATTTTTTTTAAAGCCCTACTCTAATCTCTTACAACTTGCATGAAATTCAAATAACAAAAACAAACCCCTAAATGTATAATATAACCATAAAAGTATCTTACCAATCTACAACCTATGATCACTCAATTGTCAATACACTATACTGATCATTCATCAAATAAAAACTTCTTACTTTGGTTTTCACGTCATACATTATTTCTTTTCTCAAAATTTTACCACGATTTGTTGCACTGATCCGCAGATCAGGAAATTTTTTCTCATGGTGCAGATCGGGTATTTCTGCTATCCCTAGTTCAAGCTAGCAAAAGTACGGGAGATCTCTGCAGCTTGATTTATGTTTCTAGAGAAGGGCGATAGAGATTAAGAGAAGGAACAATGTGATTTGTCTTCAAAGGGAGTTCTTTTAGGCCATCTCCAACCATAAAATTCTATTTTACAGCTTTGCAACTCCAAAATATAGTTTTTCACACTTTATTTCACAAAACTTTTCCAATTTTCCACTTTATATTTTCTATATTTTCTAATATTTAATAACTAATATATATTGAAAACTAATTAAGTATATACTCGTTTATTAATTATTACACATTTAAAATTTTAAACAAATAGTCAAAAATATTACATTTATTATCACATCGAAAAATAAGTACAACATATATGCAGGTAACCCCGTAACATCGAACGGGACTAATCACAAATGGGAAAAAAGATCCATATAGTTGGAAAGACACCCATAACAAAAATAAGTACAACAAATGCAACCCCACTATGCATTGGAGTTAGTATATTCCTCCCACAAATGCTCAATCAGGGCATCACCAAGTTGGTAGTGTGCGGTCTTACCTTATCTGCTTATGTTGTGCCAAAAATTCTTGAAATTGCTCATTATTATCTTTAGCCATCTCCACATCTGGAGCAGGTGCCTGAGGACGCTGTAAGATTGGTGCATATAGATCACATTCTTCCTCGATAATCATGTTGTGCATAATTATGCATGCTGTCATGATATCATGTAGCACATGCTTGCTCCACAACCTTGCCGGTCCAGCGATTATTCCCCACTTGGCTTGGAGAACTCCAAAATGCCCGTTCGACATCTTTTCTACAACTTTCTTGCTTAGAAGCGAAGTATTTCTTCTTCCGTCCCTGAGGTTTGTGAATTGTTTACTGAAGAGTAGCCCACTTTGGGTATCTACTATCAACAAAGTAGTAATCCATGTTGTACTCCTTTCCTTGTATCACATAGTAGGCCGGAGGAGCAACACCATTGGCTATGTTTGCAAAAAAAAGATGTGATGTACCCAACACGTTGATGTCATTGTTTAAACCGGGCATCCCAAGATGTGTGTGCCAAACCAATAAATCATAATCAGCAACAACCTCAAGGATTATCGTGAACTAAATATATTACTGGTGAAGAAGGGTATAAAGCAAATTAACAAATAATAAGGAGATAAAAAAGAGTTTATTATGTGCCTAGACTGATCACTTTAATTTAGATAAGTGTATCAAGTATCTTAAATGAATCAATTTGATTTCAATTATCCCCTACCTGATAGATTTGCATTCTATAGGTTTTTGACAACTATGGAAATATATGCAAGTGACGAGGTTAAACTACAAGTTGATACATTTTCAACTAACGGTGTTTATTATGCCCTTCTACCATTTGATATATCCCTATTAAGTTGTGGAGTTCATTGTTCTTTGCTTTAGACACAGTTTGTATAGCTTTTCCAACATTACTCTCCTAAAAAATAAAAGAGGATCCAAATTGTGTTCTTCCACAGTTCATCTACTATCGATAACAATTCTAGCATGTGTCTCAAGATATATTGATTCAAACTCTTACTCTATATCTTCATGCAAAGAGTTAATTACTAAATGAATTTGTGTAGTACTTTGATTACTCTTTAAATGATTTACTTAAATTGTACATTGATCATTGTGTGTTGTAATTGATTATTGGGTGTAGTTTTAAAAATGAATTTTTTGGTAATTGTATGTGCGAAATATGAACAGAGTAGGGATGAACTAAATGAGGACGAGTTAGATGGGGACATGAATGTGGATATCTAAATGGGGCAGGGACTGGCGGGGATGGGCATTTCTTAATGGGACACCCATCTTGCTACCATGGGACTGGGCATGGGGATTGGGATCCTCGGCCTATACCCATCCTATTGCCATCTCTGTGTAGGAATCTTCAAAAAAAAAAAAAAAAAGTCTTTGGCCACGAGGAGTTGTGCATTACAATTAGAGTTATAGTCGGTTTGAGTTGAAGATGTAAGTATGTAATAAAAATGAAAGGGGAATTATATTCCCACTACGGGAATTTATCCTCCCACCATGTTTTATTCCAACCACAAATAAATTATATTTTTAATCACCACACCACACTACATTTACCTTATTAACCGACATTTTAAAAAGTAACAAAAAGGGGAATTATATTCCCACCACAATAACTAATTTCCACACCACATTTTATTCCCACCACAAATAATTTACACTTTAATTATATTACACATTTTAATTATATTCTTGTGAACATCTTGTCTTGCCATCTTCATCTCTGTCAATTAGTAACAAATCCTTGAACGCTTGAACCCTCACAATAGGCTCATGAAACAGGCAATGAAAGGATGAGAAAGTATTTTTTTCCTGCAGTGCCCAACTCACCATCGGCCCTCGATATGAAGTGCAGGTTCCATTAGAGGGACTTTTTCATATTTCTTGTTCCTTCTAACTTGTTAATGTAGGAAGTGACGATCAAATTTTTCGCCAATTGTTGCTATCAGCAACAATATTAACCAAAGTTCCATTTTTTATGGTTTTGGTTTTAAGAAATAACTCAATATATAGTATATAGTAAAAAAGTGCAATTCTGTTCAATTAAAAAACAAGACTAACATCCATTAAGTGCCACAATGAAAAAAAGAAACTAAATCCTAAAGAGGAAGAGGAAAAGTTACACAGTATAATCATTCATATTTAACTAATAATAGAAAATACAAAAGAAAATTTATAAATTATAGAGAGCTTAGATCAATAGTCTCATGTGTAGCAACATCCAAACCAATTATCTTTCTAAATGCCTCAATCCGTGCTTTGTATGGATTTTCCCATCCAGTTGCAATTTCATCTCTATACTTGTACCAATTAAGTGCGACAAGTGGAATTGGACAATTGGATCTCAGGTTCACCTACACAAGGGAACAAAAAGGAAAAAGAAAAAACTAGATTAAATGCTTAAGACAATTAGTTAGAGGTTTATCATTGAAATGAAATACCTGTACGAAATCGTTGCCATTCACAAAACCTAGTGAAGTGATCTTATGAGCCGACAAGGAAGGAGGTGAAGAATGCGATGGTAGAAATGTCAAACACTGTAGAGATGATAAATAGACGAGTACAACACCATATCAAAAAGCTATTAAATGACCCATATCAGGAATTGCCATCCATCAATCAAATGGGCCACCAATACTAAAATGTCTTCAACTTTTCAAGTGCCCAAGTATATTTTAACTCTTGATCAGACTCCACGAACACAAAAAAGCAACAGAAAACATCATTTGAGTAGACGTCACCCCAACAATCTCAAAAAGAGGAAGTCGATACCTGTTGGTTTTGTAAGTACAATCCATTAGAAGCACAAGTGGGAATGCATGTAATAAATCCACAAATCTCGGTTGAGAGAACAGATTTTTATTTGTTTTTGCATCAGATGTCTACCACTTAATATAATTGTGTTCTCTCAACTTGCCCATTAATGTTGTATTTGTGTCTTTCCAAACTTTTCAACCAATCTATTCTAGCTCGAGCATTATAAATAGTTCTCATTGTGCTAACATTCATTGAATCTCGTTATTTCAAAGTTAACAATATATTCCTTGGTCTTACCATACTCTTTGACATATCTTTTAAAACCATCATCTCCTCATATGGATGTCCTCCCAAATACTTCATAGGTGGGTGATTACGTAGTCCACAACATACATTTACCATCCATTCGTCTTGATTTGGTAACTTTACACCATTTATTTCAAATGGACACTCACACTTATGTGTCCCAACAGATCTCTTTTGCGTTACTACTTTTTCAGATTGAACAAAACAGTTTTCATACTTTCCACTATGCTTACATCCAAAACGTACTCTAGGCTTGCATCCAAAGCCACCATGCACTGAGCATTTAATAACAATCACCATACCAAGATTTTTTCCCACCGTACGAACCCAATCAAATAATGAATCTCAACTATAAAAGGCTACATTATCAATACAAAAAATATTATAATAACAAATTTAACTAAGAATTCGATATTGTTGAAAACAACATTAATCTAGATATCTAGACGTATCTATCACACCAGCTTAGTCTGGCTACTACACACTCGACATAGAATTGTCTAGCGCCAAATAAATAATAAATAGACAAAACAAAAGATATGTTGATGTGGAAAGCCTCCAGGGAAAACCCACGGGCACCCTTGCCACATGAGAGAAAATCATCCGCTAGATGAAAAATAGTTAGTACACGAACTGATTACATCAACATGCACAAGCAACAACAATAACAAATAAATTCAAACTCCCTTATCTGAATTTCCTTAAAGCACTCCCCTAATGTTTGGTCAGATGCTCTTGTGTGCATACTCCAAACATGGGATCTTTCCAATTGTGGATAGCCAGCTTTCTCCCCCTCAGTCATGTCACCGGTCAGTTGGCGTCTCAACCTTCTCAGCTGTCTTTGCAATTTTCGATTGTTTCATAGCAGTGTAGCTTCAGTACTTATAGACCTCTACCTGATAAGTATACAAGACAAACTACTCATCATTGTTTAAGAGATAACCCATTATCTCTTATCCCATGTGGTGCAAATCTTGTTTAAGAGATAACCATTCTCTTATCTTAAGGGATAAACCTTACCTCTTATCTCCTTATGGTGTTAGTCCTATTAAGAGATAATCTTTAACCCTGCAAACATAATCTCTTAATAAGAATCATCATAATAAACTCTTAGCAATAACAAAAATTTGTTAGACAATAATCAATATTGATGGTCAAACCAAATTAGAAAATATGCCAACTAAGATGCCAACAGTCTCCCCCTTTGGCATTTTCTAATTTTGTTCAAAACCAATGACCATCAACTAAAACAAGATAACCAAGCATTAATGTACATAATCATATAAGCAATCAGACCATAAGGCCATTATGACACACATAACCATAAACAAATGTCAAAAGTAGTAAAAATTCATAAGGCCATAAATGCTTGCTTGCATGTCTCTCCTTTTGAACATAATGTAAAAAATGCCAAGTTAGGCAAACTTCTTGGTCTTCTCCGACTTCCTGACCTTCTTGGCTACCAGATAGTTCTGGGCTCTTGGAGGTTGATTAGTGTCTAAATTGGCATATTTGATATATCATTTATAAGGCACTATACGTTCAGTTGATAATAATCCGACCATTTTGTTGAGCTAAATTGATTTTCATGCCACAAGTCCATTTTGTATGAATACATATTCTAAAAATGCAATTAATTGAAATGCGTATTCATATGCATATTGAGAAGTATTATACATAAAAAATGGTACCTATTGATGTATTTTTATGTTGCAAGTGTCGGAAGTTCATAGTGCAAGTTCATCAAGACAAGCCAGGATGTTCAACAATAACGTCGACTATGGGCAAGTGTCAAAGAAAACATGATAACCAGAGTTCTAGATATTCAACGGAGATGATTCAAATGGGATTGGAAAGATAACTTAAATATACACAAAGTCATCCCATACGACCAGATTCAAATTCGATTCACAAAGTTGTCAAAAGTCATCATCAAGATCCAAGTTGTGTTCTTATCAAGACAAGGTGTTGACTAGTCTGCAGCCTTCACTATTTTGATCATACCTAGAGTTACAGATATTAGATTGGTGTGATTCAAGTTGGAGAATGAAGCAAGAAATATATATACAATCTTCATATTTATCATTTTCCCAGATTCAGAATGGAAGTCGACCAAAAAAGGGCCAAGAGGAGAGAATCAGAACAGTTTGACAGTCAAACTTTCTGTCTGTACAGCTGTTGGTGTTTCATGGATACGTCGATCTGTAGTTATCCAAATTCTATGATATTTGATCCATTTGAAAGCCAATTTGAAGATATAAATATCATATTTTATCATCTGATTCTGAATCTTGACAAGCAAGCCTCAAAAATAGCCTACAATTTGCAAGTAAATGCATTCACCTGATGGCTACTGGACAAGTAGGCAGTGCTGACTATTTGGACATATCTCGGCCTAAAAACTTCCAATTGGCCTGAGATATTTTCCATAATATCACTAACTCATTTTGAAACAACTTTCATGTTGGGGATTAGTCCAAATTCAATGTATATCATCAACAAATTACAGCTAAAACTTGCATCAGATTTGCTGGAGCCAGCCTCGCATGTGGATTAATTTTAATCAAGTTGCAACAAGCAAGTTGTTGGATTTACTATATATAAAGAGCATTCTTGTCGTCATTCAAAAGGGAGGTATTCTGTAGAGAAAATACATAGGAGGAGGAGGAGGCCAAAAGGCCGACTTTGGGACGAGCAAATGCTAGACGTGAAAGATAACTTCTCTTATTCAGTTCTTTATTTCTATCTGATGTATCTTCAATTTTTATTGTTACCTAGGTGAACGATGAAACCATGTTAGTTATATAACTCTCTATTTTGTTATTCATTCCAAATATTATGTATTCTAAACATCCGTGATTCTGATTTCATCAATGAAAAATTATGCTTTCATCTCTAATATCAAATATTATTGATTGTTAGAAAATTTATCTACGCTTGGTTTTGAAAGTCCAACACGTAATTTTATTTGACTACTTGTGATTCATTAAATTGTTAACATGTAGTTCTTAGATAATTACACACTTGAGGTGAAAGGGGATCTATATTAGATTAGTTATATTTTGAGATTAACGATAAATTACTTGTGGTAATAAAAGATTGATTTCTTATTATTACTCAAATATTGGAATCAATACAAGATATGAATTATTTAATATACATTGGTGGAATCTGCAACTTTGGTAATGTTTATCCTTTGGATTGTTTCGTGCACATTCTTGTTCTTACTAGTTTATATTTTACTTATCAAATCTCGTAAATCATTTGGAGTTAGGTTAGAATAAAATCTAATTTAAATTCATTGAGTTGTTCCATATTTATAGCAATCCTCATGGGATCGGCCTCGTTACTCACATTCTATATTTTAATCAATTCGTGCGCTTATGAGTATTTAAAATTGACACAACAAGTTTTTTGCGCCATTGCCAGGGATTGCTTCAGAATAACTCTCTTGAGTCGAGGTTAGTTTAGCTCTTTTACCGGTTTTTCTTTATCACTTGTTTGAAAGGTTTCTTTTGCTAGATTCTATTTAAGTAATAAATTGAAGATTTCAAAAAAAAAAAAAATTTCTTAAAAGATTATTGTTTTTGTTGTATTTCTTTACTTGTTCTTTTTAAGTTTTATTAATATTCCCATTTTATTCCCCAAAAACAAAAATTTGTTGTGATCTTGAATACTTGCATTATTGGAAAGGCTTTGTTAACAAGGAAATTAACACGCCTAAGGAAATTAGTTTTTAATTAGGCCAAGCGCGGCCTATCCAATTACTTGGAAGCCTAACCGGTTCAGCATTATTCAATTTTACAACACTTTAGAAAAAAATATATAGAGTAGTTGACCTTTTTATGCAAACTTGAGAGAGAAATTGGAAAGATGCATCCAATCACAATATTTAGTCAACATTATAGGGAATCTTTTTATGTGGCTTGGGAGCGATTTAAATCTTTGATTTGTAATTAACCTACCCTCAACTTGCCAAAGTGTTATCTTCTCCAAATCTTTTATGAGGGGTTGAGTTTTGAAACGAGAGAATGAGTAGACTACGGTATTTTGACAATTGACGGTGGAACTCTATTCACTAGAAATGGAGATGAGGCCTATAATTTATTAGATGAGATGTCATCCTTCCATTACTACAGTAGCCACCAATTCTCCTGATGTAGTAATTACCCTAACCATATCACGCAATCATTTGAATATAAACAAGAAGATGAGATATCACTGAAAAGAACTTTGGTTGAATTCATGAATTCTATAATGAATTCAATAAATCGTATGGAAGAAAATCTTAAGCATATCATAGAAAGAATGGAGTATCTTGAAGATGCAGTTGTGATCAATGTACCAAAGAAAGTAGAAGCATCCACATCATTCTATGACGTCGATGATGATTGTAAACTAGTAGATGATCTTCCAATGTATGACCAATCACAAATCCAGGTAGAGCAAAGTGATACAGAAGTGAAAGTGGTAATATCAGATGCTTTACAACATGAGCAAGTTGGTAAAGTGCAAGAAGAAATTCCAAAAGAGAAAGAAACACAACTATGGTCGAAGAAACAACAACCACATGATGTTGAGGAGTATGCATTACCAATGTTGACTGCACTACTTTATACTCCTCAACCAGTCTATCAATTACCTCCACTGTTTGTATTATTTCAACAAGCCCAAGAATGGAAATCATATCTCTTTGATGTTCTAAAAAGATGGCCACCAGATACGTTGAAGATAAATTACATTGTGGCTGACAATCCATTTGTCTTGAATTATGCCTCTTTATATGGAAGAAAGCGGCTATTTGATGTTCAACTCTATAAGTCAAGTTGTTGACTCTAACTCAAGCGCTTCTTAGGAGGCAACCCAAGCTTTCTAAACTCCTATCTTTATTTTAGCATGCTATTTTATTTTGGTTTTGTTTTGCATTTGTTATCTTATTTTTAGGGGGAAAAAAGAGATGAAAAGAGCAAAGATATTGCATGCGGAACAACTACTCTTGGAAGATAGATCAACATCAATATTCTAACATTCAGGTGTGATCTTTCCTTTTATATTTATATTATGTTTTTTTTTATTTCTTATATTTTCATCTATTCATATGCATTACTATCTATAAGTATTAGTACTAGGTTTTTGATATTGTGTATCATGGATCAAAACATTGTCAAAATTTTGAAAATTTTAGAATGGAACTCAAGTGTTTTCTAATGATAAATCTTGGTTTTGCGGAAAAAATGTGAAAATTACTAAATAAAGTTTTCAACTCATCCATGCTAGATTCTTTCATACTTTAGAATTTGGCCCTTTCAAATCTTTAGTTTAGACTTGAATTTGATCTTGTAGTTGAGTAAAGGTGTCTAGATTATACCATAGCTAATACCATCTCAACCTTACTTGACACAGCCATGTTCATTTGTGTTGGAAAAGAGAGAGAGAGAGAGAGAGAGAGAGAGATATGGGATATGACAAATTAGACAACCAATGGTTTGGTATTGGTATGTGAATTTCGAAAAAGAATTAGCCACAGTAGATGAGTTGGAATTGGGCATTGACCTAAGGCTAGTTAAGCTCCAAATATATATATATATATAAAAAGAAAAGAAGAAAAGAAAAGATACCCGTAGGAAAAAGTTGCCAACCCTAAAGAGCGAGAGCTAGTCTTGAATAATTTGATCCTATGCATCACCAATGTGTAGGAGAAGATAGTTCAAGGAAGAAGGCAACCTTTGGGAACTTAAGTGTGAACTACCTACCAATCAAAATGTACAACATTGTTATCTCAGAAAAAATGAAAAAAAAAAATGAAAAATGAAAAAAGTACTTGACTATGTCTTTGATATAAAATATACTTTTGAGGTTTGACTTGCCCAATTAGAACTTTGAAGTTGAAACCAACATAATTCGAAAATCAACATAGTGATATTGGACCATTGGCTTTCTAATTTTTCTCCCTCTCTTCACTCATTTACACCTAATTGTAGAAAAAAAAGGGGTTGACTAATCGGGTTGGAAGTGCAATTCACGAGTGAAGTGAGTTACTATTAAAGCAAATTGGGTTAGATTGTTTATGTACACATTTTTAGTAACTCAACTCTCTATTTGAATCCATGTTTTGACCAAGGACTAGAAAGGGCTAAATGACATTTAGAAAGAAACTGAGCATTGGATAAGATGAGAACAAAAATCTTCTTTTTGAAAACGTTTCATTTTTGGAAGTCTTTCCATCGAATTATGTGCTTAAATCTATGTTGTGTGACATCCGAAATGAAAATTGGATTTTGAGAATGTATCTCTATATGTTTTGCTTGAGGACTAGCAAAATCTAGGTTGGGGAGTGTGATTAGTGTCGAAATTTTCATATTTGATATATCATTTATAAGGCACTATATGTTCATTTGATAATAATCCGACCATTTTATTGAGCTCAACTGATTTTCATGCCACAAGTATATTTTGTATGAATACATATTCTAAAAATACAATTAATTGAAATGCGCATTCATATGCATATTGAGAAGTGTTATACATAAAAAATGGTACTTATTGAAGTATTTTTATGTTCCAAGTGTCGGAAGTTCATAGCGCAAGTTCATCAAGACAATCCAGGATGTTCAACAATTACGTCAATTACGGGCAAGTGTCAAAGAAATCGTGATAACCGGAGTTCTAGATGTTCAACAGAGATGATTCAAGTGGGATTGGAAAGATAACTTAAATATACACCAAATCATCCCATACAACCAGATTCAAATTCGATTCACAAAGTTGTGAAAAGTCATCATCAAGTTCCAAGTTGTGTTCTTATCAAGATAAGGTGTTGACTAGTCTGCAGACATCAATATTTTTATCATATCTAGAGTTACAGTTATTAGATTGGTGTGATTCAAGTTGGAGAATGAAGCAAGAAATATATATGCAATCTTCATCTTTATCATTTTCCCTGGTTCAGAACGGAAGTCGACGAAAAAAGGGCCAAGAGGAGAGAATCAGAACAGTTTGACAGTCAAACTTTCCGTCTGTATAGCTGTAGGTGTTTCATGGATATGTCGAGCTGTAGTTATCGAAATTCTATAATATTTGATCCATTTGAAAGCCAATTAGAAGATATAAATAGCATATTTTATCATCTGATTCTGAATCTGGACAACCAAGCCCCAAAAATTGCCTACAATTTGCAAGTTGATGCATTCACCTGATGGCTATTGGGCAAGTAGTTAGTGCTGACTATTTGGGATATATCTCGGCCTACGAAATTCCTGTTGGCCTGAAATATTTTCCAAAACATCGCTAACTCATTTTGAAACAACCATCATGTTGGGATAAGTCCAAATTCGTTGTACATCATCAACAAATTATGGCTAAAACTTGCATCAGATTTGCTGGAGCTAGCCTCGCATGTGGATTAATTCTAATCAAGTTGCAACAAGCAAGTTGTTGGATCTCCTCTATATAAAGAGCATTCTAGAGAGGTTTTCTAGAGAGAAAATACATAGGAGGATTCCGATCTCGAAAGGCCAAATTTGGGATGAGCAAATGCTAGATGGAAAAGATAACTTCTCCTATTCGGTTCTTTATTTCTATCTCATGTATCTTTAATTTTTATTGTTACCTAGGTGAATGATGAAACCATTTAGTTACATAACTCTCTATTTTGTTATTGATTCCAAATATTATGTATTCTAAACGTCCATGATTTTGATTTCATTAGTGATAAATTATGCTTTCATCTACAATATCAAGTATTATTGATTGTTAGAAAATTTAGCTATGCTTGGTTTTGAAAGTCCAACACAAAATTTTATTTAACTACTTGTGATTCATTAAGTTGTTTACATGTAGTGCTTAGAGAATTACTCACTTGAGGCGAAAGGGGATCTACATTAGATTAGTTATATTTTAAGCTTAACAATAAATTACTTGCGGTAATAAAAGATTGATTTCTTATTATTACTCAAATATTGGAATCAATACAAGATATGAATTATTTAATATACATTGGTGGAATCTGCCTCTTTGGTAATGTTTATCCTTTGAATTGTTTTGTACACGTTCTTTTTCTTACTAGTTTATATTTTACTTATCAAATCTCGAAAATCATTTGGAGCTAGGTTAGAGTTAAATCTAATTCAAATTCATTGAGTTGTTCTATATTTATAGCAATCCTCGTGGGATTGACCTTGTTACTCACATTTATATCTTTCAATCAATTCATGCGCTCGTGAGTATTTAAAATTGACACAACATAGGTTGTGCCAGCGACATCCTGGTGCTGAGTGGTGCGAGTAGGTAGGGCTGGTGGAGCAGTAGTAGCAGTAACAGTGGAAGTCTGAAACTATTTGTAGTATCCCAACGGAAAATTCTTAAGGTTTTCATCCTTATATGAAAAGGTTTCTAGGTTCAACAGAACATCTTTCATAAAGAAATCATAGAGTGCACTAAACATATCAAGTAAGTGATTGAAAGCATAATGCAAGTTAGTTAGATCCTTCCTGATATGTGAAATGACGGGATGTATAGTCATAAGGGTCTGTTCAATGAAAGCCACAAAAGTTTGTACCCTTTGCATGTCCTCCCGATCCTACTGAACTATGTCAGCTAGTTGAGAAATGGACTGAAAAACCTGGTCCAGCTTTTTAGGATCCAGCTCTGTATCTCCTTTGGAGGTAGGCATCCGAGTAGCAGGATTGAAGATCCCCTTTCAACTATCTCTGTTGATGACATTAAGTGTTTCATGCCATTGATCACCAGTGAGAGACTCCACACCCTAATCTTTCAGAAAGTTGTATAGCAGCCAAGGAAATGGCAGATGATAGGTTGTGGAGAATTGAGGGCCTCCTAAAGAGCTACTTGGATTTGCTCTAATACCATAGGTAATGACTCATATATATATTTTGGCCAGACAAAACATCATTTGGTACCCAGCATGTAGAGTAAAAGAGCCTTATCTATGATAAAAGTGCCTTTGTGTTCAGGGGATCCAAATCGGCATTCAATATTTTTAGTAAAGTTCTATACCTGACAGTAAGACGAGATACCCTGAAACTCCTTTTAGATCCTTCTGGCTAGTAAGATTCTGTTAGTTTCATCGCCAGAGTTTCATTGGAGATAGTTATTTCTTCCTTATCCAACACCAAATCCATCCCCAGCCAAGACCTAATACTGGCATCACTAAAAGTGATCAGCCTCCCCCTAAGATATATTTTAGAGACACAAAAACTTGTGCCTTGTCTAAAATCTTTGGGAATATTGGCATAGAATTTCCAAGCAATTGTCTCATTTATTCTACCCTACACCGAAACAGTTTGTCCAACCTGAAGTGTTGAACAAGTATAGGTAGTTCCATGATACCAAAATCAGAAACCATCACCTTCTCCTTATATGAAAAGGGTCATAAAATAATATATTTGTGAAAGAGATTATAGGCATCCTAACCTGAGAAGAAGTAGTCCTTTGATGTGAATGCTCTCCTGCGCCCTTGTATAGCTGTGGGTATGAAGTCTGCAGGTTGAATGTGACTGGATTGATGAGTTGGATTTTTCCCAACATGAGTCTTGTTATAGACTGCTGACTTTTACTGCTTGGTTGATGGTCTAGTATCACCAATCACTATACCTTTGGTCTATCTAGCAGGAGAGATCCTCATAGGATGCTTTTTGATAGACTCTTCTAGCACCTTCTGCTTACCTCTTTTGGTTTTCTTTCGCTTAGAGATTAGTTCTGGGGAACTTTCATCAGAGTCAGATGTCTCATCTTCAATGTCCGCCTCTTCTTCCAGTACATATTCATACTGTGATTTATGAGGGTCTACAGCATTGTCTGTTCTAGATGTGTCCTCTAAATCCTCGGAATTTCCAGAAGTGTCCTGCTTGCCCTGAGTACTTACAGCAGAGTCTTCTTTATCTTGATGATCTGTTTTCTCTGTACTACATTGCTTCTGTGAACTTATAGTGGAACCAGAACCATCTGTTGAGGTACCATAAGCCTGTTTAGTTTTCTGCTTGCATCTGGCTGGTGACAGATCCGAGCTTGTCTACTTTTCTATTGGAGAGTTGCCAGGGAGATGAAATGTCTAGCCAATATTGGTAGCCTGAGAGCCTGTGCTGGGTAGCTTGCTAAAGGGTACATTCTCCTCAGACTAATCAGACTCTACATTGGCTGATGGAGGTTGGGAACTTGAATGCACTTCTGGTATAGGAGCGGATGTATCTTGAAGCTCATCATCCTACTTGTTGGACATAGGTTCAGTAGCAGCGTCCGGGGGGTATTTCTTGTTTAGAGGAGACCTCCGCTATTGGCTCGAGTCTACTGGGCTGTGGTGCAATTGGATTGGACAACAGATCTGTGTGGGCAAGCTGTAGGACCACCTCATGTGGGATAGATCTAATTGGAGTTGTAGGAATTGCCTTCTACGTTGGATTCAGACTGCGTGGGACTGTCACGGTCAGCATTATTTGGTTTGCTGAAGTGCCTATGGTAGAGGCTATATCTAGATTAGACTTGGTTGGAGAGTCTTGGGATATGTGTTGACTGTCGGGGGTTTTCACCTCAATTCTGGTATTGTTGTGCTTCTCCGCTTTCCTCTTGCTATATGAGTCGCTGGAAGAATTTGCTGCCTTCTTGGGTGCCATGGAGATGAAACACACATAGGGTTTTCTGCAAGAGAAGATATGTAGGTGAGACTGTATAGCGTGAGAATCCTAAAAGTAAAGAGTTTGAAATGGAAGTGAAGTCTTTTGAATTGCAAATTATATCAAGTGATATAATTGGAGTTCCAATTGGACATGTCTTGTTCACTTGGGCTTTGACCATAAACTTGGACATCACAGCCCACATGGCCCACAATAAACGAAAACAGACAAAAATAACATCAAAAAAACAAGATGGAAGAAAAACATCTATTCTGGGAAGGATACGTCCGGATGTTTTCGCATTGCCCATATGCTACCAGCATCCTGCGAAGCAGCCTCATCTAGTCAATGCACAGTAACTTTTACCTTAAAACGAGTGGGCTTCTATTATTACTTTCTGGGAATTTCTATTTTCTCGAAGTGAGCTAGTTGTGCACAGAGGACCAATCATCGTCGGAGGTGTTTCTCTATAAGAATGGCTTCATACCTGGCCGTGCCTGACTTTTACTATATAGAAGCACTATCTTCTAGGTTTGGTGGTGGCTGTGTTCAATCACATACAATAGAATAGCTCACATTTTTCAGCCATGTTCTTTTCTTCTTTTTTATTTTCCCTCTATATAATTTTTCCAAATGACAAAAGCATTGGAAAAAGAAGTGACTTACAGCTTTTTCCTCCAAGGTCCTTGCCCTAAATACTTCACCATGTGAGTCGGAGAAACACAAATACTGACTGTGTGTAAACACCACTGAACTCACCCTTAGACAGATGTTCCTTCCAGTAATGATGAAGAGCCACTCACTTCTCAGCAAGAAAGAATCCATGGAAAGTGACAGACACAGCCTGCTTGACAGGAATTTGCCATCAGATACAATCGATGCCGGTATCCTATGAAACCAGACAATTTCTACGACATACAATTGAGCTAGCTGCTATAAACTGAAATTCATTCAGACTGGTAGAAAATGAGCTGATTTCGTAAGTCGGTCAACTATTACCCAAATAGCATCATAACCTCCATTTGATCTTGGAAGGCCCACCACGAAATCTATCGAGATCTTCTCCCACTTCCATTTCGGTATTTTAAATGGATTCAATAGCCCTGATGGCCTCTGGTGCTCAGCCTTAACTTGCTGACACACCATGCACCTCACCACAAACTTAGCGATACTACCTTTTATATTCCTCCACCAAAAGGTATCGCCTAAGTCGCGGTACATCTTTGTACACCCAGGATGCGCCGTATAAAGGGCAGAATGAGCCTCAGCCAAAATCTCATTCCTAATTTGTTCATCTTTTGGCACAAAAGGTACCTGCTAAACATTAGTGCTCCATCCGCTGCAATTTCAAATCCAACTCTACTTGTTGTCCCAACGCCATACGTTATTTTTTCCAAAAACTTTGTCATCTTTTTGAACCATCACAATTCGATCTCTCAAGTCGGGCTTAATTGTCAAACTGGATAATCTGCTGGATTTGTGAACAAACAGGGTTTTTACCTGAACCCGTAGATTCTTGAAATCCCTTATAAGTTGCTCATGTATCGTTCTTAATGCTGCCATCTAACCAGCATTCTTCCTGCTCAATGCATCTGCAATTACGTTGGCTTTACCCAGGTGACAAGGTATAGTGTAGTCATAGTCCTTTACTAGTTCCAACCACCTTCATTGTCTCATATTTAACTCCTTCTCTGTGAAGAAGTTTTTGAGACTCTTGTGATCAGTGTAAATTTCGTATCTGCTTCTGTACACGTAACAATGCCATATCTTCAAGGCATGGATTACTGCTGCCAACTCAGGGTCATGCGTCAGATAATTTTGTTCACGCTGCTTCAACTGCCTCAAAGCGTAGACTATAACCTACCCTTTCTGCATGAGTGCATAGCCCAACCCCTGCTTAGATGCATCGCTATAGATCACGAATCTGTCTGACCTGTCAGGTATAGCTAATACCAGTGCCATAACCAACTGCTTCTTTAGTTCCTGAAAACTCTGATCACATTTTTCAGTCCATAGAAGCTTAACACCCTTGCGAGTCAACTGAGTCATTGGGCTAGCTATCTTAGAGAAACCTTCGATAAAGCATCGGCAATACCTGGCTAAACCCTAAAAGCTTCTTATGTCCCCAACATTGGTA
>CAVNYN010213655.1:0-12391 GCA_963692815.1 Nyctanthes arbor-tristis | reverse complement strand
TTACAAAATGTTTATTCTCCAAGGTTTTTGAACACTATCAAGTGTTCTGGGGTGCCAAACCATGAATTAAAGTTGAAGGTTGGCATTCGGATTATGCTGCTGCAAAACATTGATCATGATGTAGGTCTTTGCAACGACACAAGATTAATTATTACAAGACTTAGTGACCATGTTTTAGAAGCAAATGTATTATCTAGAAGTAATGCGAGCGACAAAGTTTTGTTCTGAGGTTGTCTTCTGATGCTAGATTGGCTTTCAAGTTTGAAAGAAAACAATTCCCTTTGATTGTATCGTATGCAATGAAGATCAACAAAAGTCAGGGTCAATCACTTTCTCACATAAGCATATATTTTAGACATCCAGTATTCACCCATGGCAGCTACATGTGGTGGTGTCTAGAGTCACAAGTTAGTTTGGGTTGATGATGTTATTCTGCGATGAGGTTGGGAAACCAACTAACTACATAATCAATGTAGTTTATGAAGAGGTTTTTCAAAATGTTTGATAAATATACTTTATTCCTATATTGAGTATTTCGTCAAACGTTTGCTTAGTAAAACTTTCTTTTTTATTCTTCTCTCATATGTTATGTAATTAGGTGATGGTATTTACAGCTAAATTAATTGAAGTTATTCTTCCGTGCAACGCATGTGTGTAATACTAGTTATTATTATTTTTATAGAATCTTCTATGGGGATGCAATTTTTAATGATTTGGCATTTTCCATGTTCAAGAAACAAAATTTTTATGAGCATAGCTTATACAATCTCATTATTACCATTTTATCCCCCTTTTTATCGTAGAGGTGCCCAGGTTAACCATCATCTCAAAGACGGCTAAAAAGCATAAACATAACATCAATTGTATTGGGCCGCGACATTGAATTCTTTGTGCTTATCTAAGTCCAATGGAAATTTTAAATCAGGATAACCGAAAGATTCACGGTTGGAATAGTTAAATAAAAATGCAAAATGGTTAATTAGACAAACAATTAAAATTATTGAATGAAAGTGTAAATGGTTACTATAGTTAAACTTTCAATCATATCTTAATTAGAGTTACGCCCTTATATTTATGAATAATGCTATAAAGCACCAATCTATGTGACAACTAATGTGGCATTGAATGATAAGTGAAATTAAATGAATGAATAAAGGACCTACTTGATTTAACTTATCATTCAATGCCATCTTGATATAGTGCCAAACACCAGTAGTGATAAATAGCATTACTCTATATTTATTTATGGGAAAATTACCCCCATTTACTTGGAAAGTCAAGCTTTGTCAAAAAGTACTTGGTATGCTCTAAATTCCAAAAATACTTGGTTACTTTTATTTATTTTATTTATTATTATTTAATTAAATTTTACCCCTAAACACCTACCCCAAACCCACCACAGCCCACCCCACCCCTATTGGATCAGGCCGGCCACTAGCGGTGAATCCGACAGCCAGATTTCAGCCGTTGAATTCCGGTGGCCGGATTTTGGTAAAATTTTTTTATTTCTTCTTTTTGTTTCTTCATCTTTTTCCTTTCTACCTCCATTTTTTTAAAAAATTTGTTTTCCTTTTCTTTTTTCAAGTGATGTTATCAGATTTTTTCATTTTTGCTTTTCCTTTTGCTTTTTTCTTTGCTTTTCTTGTAACAATATTTTGACAAAGTGTGCTACATAATAAACAATATTTTCACGTTCAAATGCTTGTTAGGTGTGTAACAAAATTTGTTATCTACATAACAAGCTATTTTATTTTTCTAACAAGTTATGTTATTTGTGAAAATCTATTTTATTAAACAATCTATATTACTTGCATAACGAACTAATGTAGTACACGTTAGAATAGATCAAGGGAGAATTGGACCAAAGATCAAGTCGGAATTTGGGTGTTTGGTGTCAGAAATGAGCGCATAATACCTTCCAGAATTGAAATGAGGCTATCGAGGTTCATAGCCCTAAGTTGATGAGCCCCATTAGTTTTCAGCCACCAGAAGTTATTTAGGCCTTAAAATTTTTTGACTTTCTGTTTTTCCATTTTTCCCAATTTTTTATAATTTATTATTTTATGTTTTGACCAAAGAGCTTGTCTACGGCTATTTAAATACCATCAAGACTTGTTTTCATCATTTATTGTCGAAGAAAAGCCTATGTTATTTGCGTAACAAGTTATGTTATTTGCCTAAAAAGTTATTTTTATGTACGTAACACGCTATGTTATTTGTACAAGAAGTTATGTTAAGTGCATAACAAGTTATGATATGTATGTAACAAATCTTGTTATTTGTGTAACAAATCTTGTTATTATGTAACAAGAGACATTATGTATATAACAATGTATGTTGTTAAACAATCTGGAAAATTTTCAAAAACCTATAGAAAGTTTTGTGACACAACTTCCCTACCTGTGTGGCGTATATAGATCCACGCCACGTGTATTTTAGATACACATAAAAAAACGTGACGTACATGAATATACATAGTGTATATCTATACATACCACATAGGATGGGAGGCTTTCTTAGAAAACCTCAAGAAGGATTTTGAAAACTTTTCTAAACAATCTATGTTATTTGTGTAACAAACTATGTTTTCTGTGTAACAACCTATGTTACTTGTTTAACAAGTTATTTATATAATATTCCATGTTTTTTGTTTAACAAGTTATCTTATATTTGTATAACAACCTATGTTATTTTTTTAAAAAGTTATATTATCTGTATAGCAACCTATGCTCAAATAGTATAACATCATTTATAATATAAATTGAAACGTGAAGCAATTGATACTATATGAATTAAAAAAAAAATGATTAAAAAGAAAAGAGAGAAAACAAGGGGAAAAAAGGGAAATAAGAAAAGAAAACATTAAAAAAGCTTAAAAAGAAAAATAAAAGTAAAATAAAAAGAAAGAAAAAAAGTCCAACGGCGCGGGAGTCGCTAGCCTGTCGCTAGTAGTAGGCCGGCCAGCAGGAGGTTGGGGTCGGGGTTTTGGTGGGGGTGGGTATAGGGTTAGAGGCGTGGGGTAGGGTATTAAAAAATATTTATTAAAAATAAAAAATAATAAAATTGTTAAAAAAAAGAAAAAAGAAAAGTAACATCCTTGTTACTACCCCTTTATTTATTTGTTTGTCTTTTTGTGGATTGACTCCATTATTATGCTTATCCGGAAAATTGAAATAGAAAATTTAAACTAGGGGAATCCTAGAGTCTAAGTACGAAAAGAATAAAATAAAAAACATATACAACTTATTCGAATTTGCTCTTAACCTAACGAAGTGAATGATTAAATTGCCATTTGATTAGGGTAGTAAGTGGGACATTTTTCTCAAAATTATATTCTAGGAATAAAGAAGAACTCATACCCTTCTATGCAGAATGTAATAACCCGATAAACACAAGGGAGATTCGGAACGCGTAATGTAGAGATTGAGAAGGCAGCTCTTTTATGATGGTTTTTTGGCCAAATGTTGTTTAAAGATTACTTATACATGTCTAACTCATTTTTATTGAATTATTTAAAAATGCTCTAATTTTTAAAGTTGGTGACCAAAGGAGACAATGTGGGATTTTTTTAAGGCACTTAGTGTCGGATTAACGGAAAAATTGAGCGGAAGAAAATCCCAGCTTAATCGATAGGTTCTGTGATCATACGTAAAGTGTGAATAGTTAATTGGTTAGAGTTAAGTCATTGTTGTACTTTTATAGTTTAATGGGTACTATACATGCACTAAATTGTAGTTATTGCTCTCTTTATATTATTTATTTGCTTATATTCGGTCTTTTATATTCTCGTAATTTCATTTTGATATTGAATGCAATCACGCTTGATAGAAAAACTATTTGATTGGAAATGCGGTGTTTATGTACAATATATGATTATTATGACTCGAATTACTTATACCTTTTCAGAATATGCCTAAAGTATAAATCAATCTGAAAGACAGATATATATATATATATATATATATATGCTTTCGTTAGCTAAAGGGGGTACCTTTTATTTTGAGCTTTCAGGTAAAAGAAGAAATAAAAAGAGGCGTTCTGTTTGGCAGGAAAATGACCGATGTAGATAGAGAGCCCTAAATGCAGGTACTCAAATAAGGTCATGGGATATTAAAGAAATGTCGTATATTGCCCTAAAGGCTTGTAAAACAAAATCTTTTTTATCTGAGTTCTTATTTAATAACAGATTATACTAGTTCCTAAGCAGTATATGTAACGCCCTGAGTTCTAAGTACCCGAGACACTCCAAATTCTATTCTATTTCTTTAAAAAGTGCGGAAAGTAAATAATTACATAAACAAGTGAGAAATTTTTTTTCAATAAAGCAATAAGATTTCATAAAACCATTCATCGAAGATCTAAATTCATTGATAACATTTAACAAAAATAGTCTAAATTTAAAATGATGAAACACTTAGCTAACATTTCATTGTATAAAACCAAGTTCCAAAAATTCTAAAAAGAACCATTGTCAACAATCAATAAAATAGTCTAACTTTGAAATAACAACTATATCTTCCATTATTTGAACAAAATAAAACATTAACTTAATAATTAAATAGCAATTAAACTTCTTATTTGCCACCACCGGTCGAGTCGCTACCAACTCCAGAACCTGAAATGTTTTGAAATAAATGGTGAGTATTTCACAGAAACACCCAGTAGATCCCGCGTACTAAATTTTTAAACATGCAATATGTATTATGCAAATATTCTCATGTACTCATGCAATTAAATATGTGGGGTTGCCATTTCAAATAAGCTAATTATCTATGTCTGTAGGCCCCCAAAATGGTGAGCTAAGTCTATGGGCTCCCTATTAAGGTGTGCTATATTATGCGCATACTTTTATATAAATTCCACGAATCACATAGAGCATATACGTAGACACATAATGTGTAATTGCATCATATTTTTCATAAATCGTGCGCAGATATATTCGAAAATAACGTTAAATAAGGAATCTACCTTAAATGCTTTCCTTTCGAGTTTGAGCTAAATGACAGTTAAATGTGCTTCAAATCATACGACTCCTCTAGACAAAGTAAATAATAGTTACAGTTAGAAATTTGAAGTAAAAATCTAATACTAATAAAATGTGTGGCAAAAATTGTGAATTTTTAAAGTGTTTAAAATAGCTAAACTTTGAAGGTTTTTGACTTAAAATATAAATCTTTAAACTCTAGAGACTGAAATGGACAAAAACTAAGATTTGATGACCAACTAAAACTCTTTTAAAAACTATGGTCGCTGAAATGAGTTATTATTACATAATAATTTCAGGGCCGAAGCCCGATGAAAAGAAACTGCAGGGACATAAATAAAAATAATAAAAGCTCAAATGACCAACTTGAAAATCCGAACCCCTAAAGGACTGAAATGGAAAAAAATTGAAACTCGTAGGACTGGAGTGAAAGGGGAAAACCAATTGAAATCCCTAAATTGAGTTAGGGGCTGTTTGGTTCAAGTGATAATCAAGTTTTTTATAATAATGCCTTTACTTTTTCTGACAAAAACCAGACATTTGACAACCGTGTCTTTTCCACTCTTTTTTTTTTATTTGAAAAATCTTTTCATAATTCACATGAAAGGGAGAAAGAAATCAATTTGGCCTAAGCACCCATCTCTTCAGAGCCCTATTTTTCGGGGCATCGGCCATTTCATTCAAAATACCACAGCGGCACCACCGTGGGTACATTCCAGCCAGCCAATGCTTTATGAAACCCGTAACCTGACTTCAGGTTCGCCGGCGACATAAAAGACGGACACGGTTATCAATTCGAAAGATGGATCCGTTTCGCAATGTGGTAAGCTCTATCTCCCTCGACCATGGCTGCTGACTTGAGCAGCCTTCCTTCTTGTATCAACAAGCCGAATTCTCATTTGTCTCACAATTTGCTCTTCCTTCTCAGTTTGGTGGACCTGGCCACTTTACTAGATCTTTCCCAAATAGTAATATGCCAGAAGTCGACTTACCTTAGAAGACAAGCTACAAATGGGACCCCAAGCGAAAAGCAAGGTTTTTCGAGCTGTACCTATAGGAAATGCAAGCAGGAAATCGATCCAGTTGCGGTATAAATGGAGATGTCGTCAAACATGTTGAGGCTACCATGATTGAGGAGTTTGGGGAGCAATGCAAACATGATACAATTCGTAACTTCTGGACCCAACAGAAGCAACATTGGTCCCTTGGGAGGACTGTGCTTCTTAGTAGCACTGTTTGGGCCTCAATCCAAGCACGCTAGCTGTGACGGCAGACGGTACGCGGTGGGAGCTTGCTATTAAGGTGTGTACTTTACCCCTTATTTGTTTTGTGCACTTATGATGCTGAAGTGATATCATTGCTATCCAATAAGCCTGCTTCAGATGAGTCATACGATATATTCTTGGATTCGAGCTTTTTCATTAGGGATTTCAGTGTTGGGATTGAGGACCTTGCAAGAAGTCACGACAATATTAATTACAATATAAAACTTGGCCAAAGCAAAGGAAGAAATAACAACGCAATAAAAGTGAAGTGTCTAGTTCTCCAATTGCCGGTTGGAGATGGTGGAATCGTATTGGACGATCAGGGCTCAGATTCAAGCTTCAAAGGCTGCCAACTAAGTCCTTCAATTGACCAAGAACTAACCTAACAATACCCTACAACTCCCTCCCGTTGACAACACTCAACAACACAAGTCCACGTTTTCACAAAGAAATTATCAAAGGAACAAAGGCAGTGGTGGTCCAGCTTTTTCAGGAAGAAAAATGGCAGCAGTAACAAATCTCGTTTTGGCTTCTCGGTGGTTCATTTACAAAATGAAGCAAAATCAATATTAAATGAATAATTAGCCAAGAGTTTATGGTAAGTAATCAATTTGTATGAAACCTTCCAAAAGGCAGGCAATTCCAACGGCCCATCTAAGGTAAGAAATATTCTTTTGTTTAGTTACCAAGCCAAAGAGCACAGGGAATGTCTTGGTGGGCTTTTGAGCAATTGCGTTAAACACGTTACTCTGAAAAAGCCACTTAATATAACACTTGGTCCGACACTACTTGGGGTGATGCATTTGACACTATATATGTTTTACCAATCCATTCATCGGCTTATGCCTATGGATTTAATCCTAATCTGACAAGCCATCATAGCCATGGGTTTATTAGGTAGCACAATCTAACAAACCTCCACCTGATACCTAATAAACTCACAAGAAAAACACCAAGTTAATCACAGGTTAAAAGATATCAAGCCATGAAAAATCAAGAACAAATAAGATGACAAAATGATGAGAAACACAACTAGAAAGAAAAGCAAAAATCAACATAGTCAAAAATGCAACCAATGCAAAATGACCTCACATGATCACACTCAATCCCTTCCCCATGTGTAGCACCCAGGAGAACCAAAACTCCCTCTCACCAAATACTGAAGCTCACAGATTGCTCACAATACCTAGCTAACTAGTAAACTAAAGACTAAGGTTAATGGAGCACCTCTGTCACTCATCTCACCCACGAGGCACCCAAAGCCTCCACCCAGTGAAATGAAAGAAACTCACCAAGAGCTCCACCTGATTAGGGTTATCAGACAGAGGACCAAACCACCCCATGCATGTCACTAAAGCACTACCCATACTAGTCTGAATCTCTAATCCATACCAGTCAACCCACTCCCACCCAATGCACTCCAAAGTATCACATATATTCAACCAATGAAAAATAACGTGATGACACCATTTAAGCAAAAGTTTAAACGAATAAATTAAACTAATGCACGAAACACAATAATCATATAAATTGTGAAACACATAAAAGCACATAAAGGGAGCAAAAACTCAATAAACCAAATCTGAGTCATCACCCGGAAAGGTCACCACGTTCGTCTCATCCCTCACTTTCTCCTTTCCCTTGTTTTTGTCGATGAGGCAATCCCTTCTAAAATGCCCAATTTTCCCACACCCATAGCACTTCTTTCCTTTTGCACTCGGTTTAGACCTCCACTTATTTCTACCCTTCCCGTTACTACCCTTTTCATCGGACTCACTCTCAAACTTCCCACGATACCTACTATATCCATCTCTCATGAAGTGGACCTCACCATTCCCTCTTTCATTTTCTTCTGCTTTCACTTCTAACTCCTTACTCTTTAAAGCCCTATAACAATCTCCGATGTTAAAGTTTCCCTCCCATGCTTAATCGCATTTTTTACCTCACGATAAGAATCTAGGATAGTATTCAATAAGACAACAGCTTTATATTTATCACACATATTCTGATTCGAATCACTGCAATTAGCAATGTCACGCACAAGCTTATTGAACACATCAAGATTATCATCCAAGTCTTTCAAAGGATCAAATTTAAAACTAAAAAAGCTTTCAAGTAGAAAAAGTTTATTTGACGTGCTTTTTGTCAAATACAGTTTTTCCAAATCATCCCATAGGGCTTTAGTAGAATAGTATTTTCTGACTTTTCTTAAAACATAATCCAAAAGGTGTAAAATAATAGAAGAGTACGCTAGTTGATCAAATTCTTTTCTATCACTTTCAGAAGCCATAGGAGCAAAAGAATTATCTATGGCTTTATAAACTTTTTGTTGGATTAAAAGTCCTTTCATCTTTTGTTGCCAAATCGAAAAGTCACCCTTGCCATCAAACGGAGCAAGTAAATAATTTGATGACATTTTGAAAAACCCCAAAAAACAAGACCACAAAGAAAATATGCACAAATCACAAGGATAGCAAGGAATTCCTAATATCACAGTTATACACTGTTCTATAACCCCAGGATTCCGTGAGACTCACGATCTCAGGTCAAGGGAAGAAAATAGAACGGGGTCTGAGTTTTCTGATGGCACGATAATAATAGCAACAATAAACCAACAACATAAAATAAAGCACAATAATCACACCAAGTAATCAAAATACCACAACTAGCAAATATTCCTAGGTCTAACACAAGCAATGATTGTCAAGCAATGACAATCCCAACCTATATCGCACTCGTCGGTGATTTCTAGTGCAAAACAATAAACTAAATAAATGCTAAAGTATTTAATAGGGAATAGACAATGATACCGAGCGGGCCACTACAATAAGGGTCCGTAAGTAAGGCGAGCCAACCACCAAGGTTGAAAAAACACGCACCGAGCACATTGACCACCTAGCCTCGAGTTCTGTCCGGCTGTAACTTTCTGCAGGAGGCTCTAAAATTTAATCTGTTTGTCTTTGCAGAATCCTCACATCGATAGGAGTCCAACGCCACCAGCCACATCGCCAGAAGACCACGGATTCGCCTTCACATGCCGGGAGAAGCTCCTGCAATAACAGGCGCGTTCAGCACATGCGCTGTCACCGGACCTCTGCTTGATTCACGTGCCTACTAGTCGGAAAGCTCTCAGTCTTTTCTTTCCTTCGATGTGCTCAGATCACCGAGATTCTAGATGGATATCGGTCAAATATGGAGTTGCAGATTCGGGTCTCACACAATTCCGGTCGTCTTCTTTCTTTTTCAATCCAAATTCCATCCACTCTTTGCTCCCAGATCTAGCACAAGGCTCTGATACCAATTGTTGGGATTGCGGACCTTACAAGAAGTCACAACAATATTAATTACAATATAAAACTTGGCCAAAGTAAAGAAAGAAATAGCAAAGCAATAAAAGTGAAGTGTCTTGTTCCCCAATTGCTAACTGGAGATGGTGGAATCGTATTGAACAATTAGGGCTCAGATTCAAGAGTCAAAGGCCTCCAACCAAGTCCTTCAATATCGACCAAGAACTAACCCAACAATACCATACAACTCTCTCAACAACACTCAACAACGCAAGTCTACATTTTCACAAAGAAATTATCAAAGGAACAAAGGCAGTGGTGGTCCGGCTCTTTCACAAAGAAAAATGACAGAAATAACAAATCTCGTTTTGGCTTCTCGGTGGTTCATTTACAAAATCAAACAAAATCAATATTAAATGAATAATTAGCCAAGACTATGGTAAGTAATCAATTTGTATGGAACCTTCCAAAAGTCAGGCAATTCCAACGGCCCATGCAAGGTAAGAAATATTATTTTGTTTAGTTACCAAGCCAAAGAGCAAAGGGAATGTCTGGGTGAGCTTTTGAGCAATTGTGGTAAACACGTTACTCCGAAAAAGCCACTTAATATAACACTTGGTCCGACACTACTTGGGGTGACACATTTGACACTATATATGTTTTACCAATCCATTCATCGGCTTTCAACTATGGATTTAATCCTAATCTGACAAACCATAATAGCATTGGGTTTATTAGGTAGCACAACCTAACATTCAGCTTTTTCTCTGCTGTGTTTCTTGATTTGCCTTCTTTTTTCAACGGATTTTCCATCGCATTTAACTGTTATTTGCCAAAAAAGAATTATTATGACGAATACAAACTTTTGAAGTTACAGATACACAAAAATTGAGTGTCAAGTAAGTTAGTTTGAAAGCATGATATGTAGTACATGCTTTTACACAATTTTGACAAGTTTGGATTTTGTCACAAATCAATTAGGAGATTCATGAAAATATGCCTCTTTTCACAATGAATTCAGATTTTGAAAATGAATTGGAGGAAATGCAGAATCAAGGAAGAACCATTTGTTTCAACTTGCTCTGCATCCATTTCTATAGAGAGAGAGAGTCCTTGTTTCCCAACTGTTGTGCCTTTATTTTTACATGTCTTGAAGCCACTCTTTTAGCAAGTAATCTCACTCTAAGACAGTCCACTGTCCTCAGACTGTCTTCTCCATCCATCTTCTCCTCACTGAACCAAAAAGAACATTTCAGATTTGTGTAATTTACACAAAGAAACACACTCTAAAAGACAGGAAATCAAAAAAATCTCAACCTTCCACCTGCATTTTCCCTACCTACCATCTGTAATTCTTGCACTTACTCTTCCTCACATCCAAATTCTCTTTATCATAGCAACCAAATGACCTGATTATTTGTAATATTATAGATCAGATTGAAGGATTTATAGGAACTGAAACAAGAAAGAAGAGAAGAATGGGGGGATTTTATTATTTAATGGAAGGAACTAAATGTCTTGTTTTCTGAAGAACATAAATGCTAAAATAATTACTTGGATGCTTCTTGATGGATATGTGACGGCAATGATTTTTGGAATGGAACTAGTATAAAAATCAACTGGAGAGCTTACTATCCTTTTTTATGAAATTTAATATGTGGTTCTCACTAACTAACAAACCAAAAAAAAAAAAAAGGAAAAAGAAAGAAAGAAAGAAAAGAAATACATGGTTGAAAATGAATCTAAAGAAAAAGCAAATTTAGAAAAACCGATGAGTAATATGTCAACATAAGATGCAAAAAATTGAGCATTGAAGACTTGTTAATTTGGCATTGGACGATTTGATTTGAAAAAACGAACACAGAGAATGAAATAGATTGAATAACTACAATTATTGAACTTAGAAATGTCAATTTGCTGGTTCTCATTTAATTTCTTTAGTTGAACTATTGAGCTTTGATTTGATCGTTTCTTTACATTATATGACTTGTCATTTTATGAAATGTCTTTTTAGTTAATAATCATGCTATAGATGATTTTTTTTTTTGGGAACTATAGAATGGGAAGGACTGGGCTATACTTTATGGAGGAAGGGTGCTGAATGGAAATACTTTACGGAGGAAGGGGTACTGAATGGATTTACTATATTGTGAGGGTTTGGTTCATTTGACGGATGGAGTATCATTGTGCTTTTCGCTTCTTGTTTTGTTGCCTTGTTTTCAATTTTTTTTTATTGTTGCACTAATAGAAGCAAGTGTTCTATCGAAATATGAGTAAACTCGTGTTTTTTTTCTTTTATTTGCACAAATAGAATGAGAAGGCCAGGGGAAATAGAAGCAATTTTTTTTTGGTTCCTTTTTTTGGGGGGGACCAATAGAATAGGAAAGGCAGGGGAAATAGAAGCAATTATTCTATCAAAATATGAGTAAATTGGCCCTTTTTATCTTTTTTTTTTTTTGTGTTTCATGTTTCTTGTTTTTTTTTTTGTTTCCTTTGATTTTGTTTTCTTTTTCTTTTTTTTTTTTTGGGTTTTTTCTGCACCAGTAGAATGAGAAGGCCAGAGGAAATAGAATCAAATTTTTTTCTTTTCTTTGTTTTTTTTTTTTTTGCTTTTCCGTTCCTTTTTTTTTTGTTTCTCTTTTCTCTTTTTTCCCCATTTTTTTGTTGTTGTACAAATAGAAAGGGAATAAAGTTTGTTGTTTAGTAGTTTTAGTCAATCATACTCCTTCATACCTTTTCGTTAACTACTAATCTAGTAACGTATAAAGAAATATGTATGTTAATGGTGCAGGTCAATCGTGATGTGAAGAAGTTAAAAGGGAAAAACATACCAGAGCTAGTGGACTATGGAGATC
>CAVNYN010213654.1:0-18200 GCA_963692815.1 Nyctanthes arbor-tristis | reverse complement strand
TCTTCTTTAGAACTCAATGTAGTTTGAAGGCGCTTAGGAAGATTTTCCCATGGACATTCTTCTTTTACTGCTTTCTGTATTAACTGTTCCTCCACTGTTGCCGGATTGTGGTGCATCTTGATTCTCAGCTGATCGCTGAAAATATTTCATATACTGCAGCAATGAAACTGATTGAAGTAAGACTGGTTTACAGTAAAATTTTCTCATCTCATCAAATAAAAATTTCATAAACTCAAATAACCAGCTGATAAATAAATTATACAATGACGACGGAATTTGAAAGCTCCAAAATTAGCATAACCTAAAGAGAAAGCGGACTAGATCCACTAGTATTATCCATTTGACTGAGAATCATGGAAGAAAAATTCAATGAGTTACCTGAATTTGGCGCTGTCGAGAAGTGGGATCAAGCTAAGATATGAGAAAATCTGGAAACTGGGCTAAAACGAATTAATTCAGCTCCAGAATTTTTCTATAATCGTTTTGGCAGTACTAATTACCTCTACCGCACTATTAATTGCCGATCTATCAGAATATTTGAATTGGAATTGGAATATAGAATTATTATTAATCCGTGCACTTGGGATCCCAATCGCTCTGCGGGAACGGCACTTGGACTATGATTTTCCCCGCTAGTGGGACCAGATGAGTTTTCTGCCACGTGGCCTTTTAGAATGGCAAGGTGACGGGTTTGGGTTAGGTCAGTCATTCCTAAACCTGCGCCTAGAGTCTTAAAAGTTATCCCAACCTCAAAAACCCATAAATTCAAAATATGATTAGACATTCCGGCCCATTTGCATTTTTCTTCGATTAGGAATGACAATGAGACGGGTATTACTCTATACCTGTGAGTATCTGTCCCGAACGAGGCAGGTGTTAAGTATTGGGGCAGGTATGGAAAAATTTTGCCCCGAAGTCTTATCGCGGCGGTCTCTTTTTTTTTATAAAAATATTTTATTCTCTGTAAAATTTCGAATCCAAGTGTCAAAGATGAAACTAACATGATACTTAGAATGACTTTTTATGTAGTTTTAATTCTATTTTTTTCTTATTTTTTAGTTATTTTTTAACGGGGCACGTAACGGGTATTTTTTTTGTACCCACCCCGAATCTCCCCCATTCAGTACCTGATTGAATCGGGTACGGGGCGGGGGAATTCCTTAACGGGTTGGAGACGGGGGAAGGCATACCCACCTCGAACCCACCTCATTGTCATTCCTACCGTCGACCACATACTACTTTTATAGATTTCAGGTGTCATATATTAAAAAAAAAAAAATTCAAAGCACAAGCTTCTCCCTCATCGGTCTCTTTGTGCGCATGCTTCTCTCTCTTCGATCTCTCTCTGTGTGCACTGTTGTCGCCGCCGCGCTACTACCGTGACAACGTCTCTACCTATCACTAGGTCGCGACGCCACCACCGCCGTCGTTGAAGTCTCACTTTATGAGTTTTTTTTTTTTTTATATAGGATTCAATTTTGTGGGTCTTTTAGTTTTTGTGTTGAATTTTCAACGTTTAAATCAGATTTGATTTTCAATTTTTGCTTTCATGGATCTGATCTTAGTTTGGGTTTGTGTTTTTGTGTTGTTTTCGTTTTCAATTTGTTTTGTAGTGTTATTTTCAATTTTTGTGTTGAATTTATAATGAGTTGTGATTGTTGTATTATTGTGACTCAATTGTTCTGACAAATTGTGGTTGTTGTGACTCGGTTGTTCTGGTGAGTTGTTGTGTTGTTGTGACTTGGTGTTCTGGTGAGATGTTGTGACTCAATTGTTCCGGAGAGTTATTTTGTTGTTGTGACTCAATTGTTCTAAAAAATTATTATGTTGTTGTGACTCGATGTTCTGGAAAGTCGTTGTGTTATTGTGTTGTTGTGACTCAATATTTCAATGAGTTGTATTTGATGTGACTCGATGTAACTCAAGTGTGACTAATAGTTAATGTCACAATATTGCACCTGATTTTTCCAAAAAAATTACCTGAATTTTAAAAATTGTGTAAAAAAATTAGTATTTTTCAAATTATCCCCGAATTCATGGGGTAAGTCAAAGCCGATCGGGTCATGGGACAGGGTAAGATGACACCATGACCCATGAAAATACCCATGATTTTTTCTCATTTCTAATCAATGTCATGTGTGACATATTATCAATTGATGATCGCAAAATGAAATATGAATTAAATACCATAAAGAGTTGAAATCTCCATAATTTTACCTTACAACGTAGAAATTGAAAAGAAAAATGGAGACCCCTCGGCTTTGTTTATTGTTTAATTATTTGTTGTTTTTCCGAATTTTCATAAATCATATAAAATTAAATTCCTACACATTTTTAGAACTAAATTTATTTTTTAAAAAAAAAAAAGAAGAAGAAGAAGAAAATTCTTAACGGGGCACCGGTCCATGGGTCGAGTGTAAGTTTATCTAGACCCACCCAGACTCATGGCGCGGCAAAAAATGCTGTCACATACCCTCTCCATAACCATATTAGGTGCGATAGGTCAATCTTATTAGTGGACGGGTCCCAGGGGTTCATGGGTAGATGAGTTAAATTGTCATCCTTAATTGTCTCATCTAAACGCTCGTGATTTAAATAATAGATGTGAATTATAACGAGAAAATTATAATGAGAAATAAATGTGTAAGGGAAATATAATTGGTATTTGTAATATATAGTTCTAATTGAGTAACTTTCAGATAGTATATATGAAATTAATTTGTATTTATAATGAGAATCAAAGATATTCCATCTTAATTTTCGTAAAAATTAAGAAAAAATTATTAATATTATTGAAAAAATAAATTTAAGATTATATTTCCTAAGATATCTTTATATTTATTAAATATCTCACTTTAGTTGCTTATTATTATTGATTACTTACCATGCACAATTAATAAGGATATACTAGAAAAATAAAAAAATTAGTTAGTGAAAGTGGAATATATAATTTGGGACAAACGAATAAAGAATAGTAGAATATCTTTGCGAGACGGTTGAAGTATCTTTTATTCACTAAATACACCCTCACAGTGGACATCAACCTAATGCTAGCTATCAGTCAAGTTATGATATGGTTGAAGAGGACTAGATAGAATCCAAAAATTAATTTGATCCTAGCAAAAGAAGAAATTCATGGAAAATTAGAAGTGAGACTTAGAAGGCCAAAAATATACACTTGGAAGACTTACGAACCAAAACGTCACAATTAAGAAATTGGAAGTGAAAGGTGCATCTGTGTTTGATTGTGTGTCCGACTTGTAGATAATGAGGATTTGAGATGCAAATTAATTTCTATCCTAAGAGTGTGATTTGCATCCCAACGGTCAACTCCCAGGTAATGAAATTTCGACTACAAATCAAGTTTCTATACTAGAATTACTTTGGCGAAATAGTCCCGCTACTGCTAAATAATTTGGCTATTCGAAAATACACTCATATGAAACTGAAGAATGGAAATGCTTGAAAAATACAGTGGCATCATTTGATAAGATGCTATACTCATATTAGGGCATGAGTGTAAAGAACATTAAAATTAAACAGCTGAAATCTAAAAACATTAAAATTCTCTCCAAAGTGTAAAGAACTTCAAGTGCTTTGATAAAAAGAGCTCATTAAAAATCCTTCTTGATTCAAATTCACTTTGAATCACCACCAGTGAATTGTATGGATGTTTTTAGTTGATGGTTTATATTGTTGTTTCCAATTGATTCCTTTCTTTTTCTTTTTTGGTAGGATTTGAATGATTTATTTTTCAGGGCTTTCAATTTAGAGCTTTCCGGTACTAGCAAATCTGATGGTGATGGTGGTGGTTGCATTGAGTGGTTGTGGTGCTTTGTCGTGGTTGTAGTTTTCCCATGAATTGTGATGGTCGTCGTGTTGTGACTAACGAGTCACAATTTGCTGATATTGTTGTGACCTATAAATTATGGAATGTGTTTTCTGGAGGTTTTTGTGACCGGTGGTGCTAGAGTCTGACTGCCACATGTCGGATTTGAGTTGTGACTTGTTTGGGTGTCACTGTGACTCATCGGAGACTGGTTGTGACTCACCAGAGTTGAATTGAGACTCGTCGGTATTTGTGACACAAGTCGTCAAAAAATTGTGACTTGTTAGTGTCACAATGGTCACAATGTGTCACCTGATTTTCCCAAAAGAAAAATACTATACTTTAATTTTGTAAATTGCTATAGAAATGTTAGTATTTGTCAAGTTAACCCATAAATTTTTAAAAAGAAAGAACTTAAAATTTTGCTTAGGGCCTCTGAAATCTCAAGTCAGTCCCAATGGAGGGAGTATATAAAAGGGGAAGTTACTCCCATTTACTTGGAACATAAATTTTTCTCCAAAAATACTTGGCGATGTTCTAAACTCTAAAGCCACTCACTTAGCCGGCCGCTGAAGGTTGGAATCCAACCAGCTAATTGCCAGATTCCAATGATTTTTTTTTTTTGTCTTTTCCTTTTTTTGCTCTTTTTTCCTTTCTCCCCCATTTTTTAAAATTTTTTATTTTACTTTTCTTTGTTTTTCTTGTGATGATATTGGAATCTTCTCCTTTTTTTAATTTCTGTTTTTGCTCTCTTTTTTTTTTCATTTTCTTTTTTCCCTGTAACAACTTTTTGACAAAGTTTGTTACATCATAAACAATATTTTCATGTTCAAAAGTTTATTACATTTATAACAAGTTATGTTATGTACAAATCAAGTTATGTTATTTGTGTAATAATCTATATTATTAAACAATCTATATAATTTGTATAACAAGATAATGTAGATCACGAGGTAGAATGGATCGATGGAGAGTTGACCAAAGTAGGGGTTGAAATTTGGGTGTGTTCTCATTCAGTGTAGAATTTAACACCATCCGTTTTTAACCATCTGAGGTCGTTTAAGCCTCCAAATTTACGCTTTTCTATTTTTTTATTTTTTTGTAATTTATTATTTTATATTTTTTACCACAGGGCTTATCTACGACTATTTAAATACTAGTTGGACTTATTTTCATCGTTCAAGTTATGTTATTTATCTAACAAGTCATGTTGTGTGCGTAACATGCTATATTATTTGTAATAACATGTTATGTGTGAAACAAGCTATGTAATTTGTGTAACAAGTCTTGATATTTGTGTAACAAGATATATTATATGCGTAACAATGTATGTTATTAAAAAACTGTATTATTTGTTTAACAAGCTATGTTTTCTGCGTAACGATCTATGTTATCTGGATGACAAACTATATTTTCTATGTAATATACAGTGTTATTTGTTAAACAAGTTATGTTACTTGGATCTTTATTAAAATAGTATAACCTCATTTATGATATAAATTTAAACATGAAACAATTGATACTATATGAATTTAAAAAGAAAAAAAATGATTAAACAGAAAAGAGAGGAAAAAAAAAGAAAAAATGGAAATAAGAAAAGAAAAAAATTAAAAAAAGCGTAAAAAGAAAAAGAAAGAAAAAAATTCTGGCAGCTGGTGACTGGCCAGACTTTGACCATAATCCAGCGGACCGGTGACTGACGGCCAGCGAGAGGGTGGGGGGTCAGGTTGGGTGGGTAAAGGGACAGAGGGGTCACATAGTATTTAATATTTTCTTAGCAAATACCTAATGAGTCAAGCTAAACTCGGCTCGGCTCGGAAAAAGCTGAGCTTAATTTTTTTTTGGCCAGCCGTGTCGGGCTCAGCTTAGGCTTTTTTTGGCTTGAGAGAAAAAGGTCGAACTGAGATTGAGCTGAAATTATAGGCTCGTGGGCCGGCTCTGCTCAACTAGTTTACATCCCTAAGTACAATTTTAATAGTTTAAGCTTTGCACAACTAATTTTCATCATGTTTAAAAAATTAGCAAAATAGATAAAATTTTAAGAAACATTCAAAATAATTTTCATTTAGTTAAATTTCAATATTTATTATATTTATAAGACTTTTAGTGCATTTCATTCTTTAAACGGTATCTATTTGGATATTCGATAACTAATAAAATACTAAGAGCCTTTTTTCTTTATAAAAACTAGAAGTACCCAACGATTCTACAACTAAATTAATAAAAACATCTTTCTAAAAGATTCGAATAAGTTATTTTTTGAATGTTTTTGAAATTTAAAATGAGTAGAGTAACGTACAAGATATCCTCTGATTCTCTTTTCAAGCTTGTCCAGTCTTTTCATGTAGTGTTGAAGGTATGTTAGTGTGTATACTCGTACAGCAACATTGAATGGTTTTCCAATTTTCTCCCATGTTTGCTGTAGTTGATTCATAAGTTTTTTAGTATATGGTATGAGCAGGCACTGTGGAATACATTTGGATACACAATAGAGAGTGTATGTTCTTGACGATTTATAATTATGCAGAGATGATCTCTCTCTATCTCCATTATTTGTTTGAGCATATTGAAAAACCAAGTCCAGGAGTTATTGTTTTCGTTATCACCAATGCCAAATGCTAGTAAGAAAATGTAATCATCAGCATCTTCTGTACACATGATGTGCAAAGTAATTCTCCATATGGAAGTCTCAGCCATGTTCCATCTACAATAATAAACGACCTACAATGTTCCCAACCTTGCATTGAGGCTACCAAAGCTAGGAAGAGATATTCTGTTGTTATCATCCTTCTCAATTCTAGTCAAGGATCTAAGGTTTGATTTTTTCAGCATATAAAAGTATGCTGGTAAATTGTGTTAGGTTACCACGAACTGTTATAAGTGATTTCTTCCACCCCCTTTATGATTAGTTATATGTTATGTTGACTCTATATTTGTTTATGATATCTGTCTGTACATCATATAGGATATAGTATGTTTTGCTTGAAGTGAATTTATACTATATTGTTGCAGGAAAAACTGAATTTGTTAGATGTCTGTGACCAACCTAGTTGCTATGTGCAGGGCATGTGTGAAAGTTTCCAGTCTTTCTTATGTAAAATATATCTATTTGGCCAAGTCTGGATGATCTAAATGTCTTGTTACATTTTGACGTAGCTCATTTGACAATTTATTCTTTCTTATCAAATCTTCTAATGTTGTATTTGAAGCAGTTTTTAATTGCATAGAAAGACGAGCTCATCTTCAGAACTAATTTGTTGTAACAAGCATAACCTTTTTGTAGGTTGTCTGGAGAAAACATTGTAATAATTTCAAGTTGCGATTCAACTGTCAAAGGATCAATATGCTGAACTGCATCGTATATGTCAGTCACAATTTGCTGTAGAGGCAGTGAAGTTACATTTGTGCTGACGTCTTCATTTGTGATTTGTCTTCTTGGAGGTACATCTTGTGTAGTATTAACCTCAATGCACAATAGGGATATTGCTAGGTTTGTATGTATTTTCTTCATGTTGAAATAGCACTAAAAGCTGCTATTGCTGGTAATTGTGACAAGTGGCAGCTCCTCTCTAATGTTATACTTAATTGTTATTGCATTGTTGTGTTTACTCTAAGTTCATCTCAACACAGATGATTTTAAGCAACTGGTTATAAGTGGAGCTAATTTGCACTACTATTGTAATATCCCGTAAAAATTTAACGGTAAATTAAACGATGTGATAATTATTTTGGCAATAATAGGAATAATTACTTGAATTTGCATCATTTATGTTTCAAGAATAAAAGTTTATTGCTCAAACGAATACCTACATTTAAAAAAATGGTTATTGATTAGTACGGCTCAAAATATAATAATCTAATCGTAAAATCACATTAAGCATAGGGACTCAATGAGCAATAAATGAATAGAAAATGGATTGGCCACATTATCCCTTAAGCATATGGTGCTAGTTTTGCCAAATTATAGGACGCTTGTTGTCACACCCCCGCTAATTTTTTATTTTGCTTGAAATATCTTACATCGAATAACAAATTTTATAGCGGAAGGTTCAATACAAATAGCGGGAACGGGATGTACAAACAAAGTACATTTGTCTTGTTTAACAAAATAAAGCTTATTATTAAACTAGCAAGTTGTTAAATTTTAAAGAATCATTAAACTAGGTTTTTCAATAAAAAGTGAAGAACATAACAAGTATATTAATACGTACTAGTTTAACACCCGTGCAATGCACGGGTAGTTACATGGTTCTAAAAAAATTGCTTGGGATTTATCTACTGATATGAAATTTTTTAACGTTAATTAAGAATAAAAACTAGGAAAACAATAGAATGCATCCACATAAAATGACAATGCCTGAAACCATTACAACTCATAGAAATTAATAAATTCATTTATAGTAATTCGTTTGGAACTTTAGAAAAGGAATAGGATTGCAATATACAATTGAAATACTAAACGTACAATAATTAATAAAGACATGAAATTTAGGATACAGTCGAACACACACCTATGTATGTGTAAGTATGTGAATATATAGAGAGAGACGTCTATATATATGTATATATAAAATAATTACATATAAGAATATATTTGGTCAAATAAAGTAACACTAACCATTATCTGCTAGAGTAAGGGGAGTATCTGTATCCATTAAAGTATTTGTACCATCCAAATGTGACGAAGTAGCAGAAAAAGTTAGCACTACTGAGTCGTACAATGAGCCATGAATTGATGTATTGGGCTGAGCATGAATCAATGAATTTTTAAAATCTCATTTCAGAACTGAGTCACCATGGTCAAGACCCTCTTTCGCCTTACCCTTACCCCTCCAGTCGAGGCCGACTAATTAATAAGCAATAAAACAATTAATTAATGGAATTTAGTAGCAATATATATTATAAATAAAATGAAAAAAAAATAAATCTACCATTCATGGATTCAGTTAACGGCGCTTGCATGCACGAGTCCAAGGTATGATGAAATAATTTTGTATGTGGACCAATAGTCACATCATTGCCATGAATGAGAGTAGATGATCTATTAATTACCATACTTGGGGTATCTACAAAAGCGTAACATTAACAATGAGATCTATAAACATGAGAAAGGGAATAAACGCTGCAATTTCACATCTCAATCGTCTTAGAATATTATACGTAAAGAAATGATGAATACAATGAAATATATGATTTCATACCATTTGTCATATAACGTAACGGTGTATGTTGTTGAGAATTTACGCTCGAGTTGATCATAGTTGAAGATGAATTGATGTTGTCAGTATTCGGAGTATTACTACATAATCTCTTTGAACTCACAGAGGATGTTTCCGTAAAGTTAAGGAAAAATAATAAAATCAAGCATTATAAGCTAATAAAACATGAGGCGATATAATAGAACTTAATAATTATCAACAATTATCTTGGTAAAGCAACATTGGGGAATGAATAAAAGATACAATAATACGTTACCTTGGTCATCACCGTGTGGCCTACCACGCCAATTTGAGATTACCGTCGATTTTGTCAATTTCCTCATTAGGATTATGTAAGAGATCTGGCTGCATTATATTGTTTCATCAATTTAATGGAACATAAGGAACAATTAAGATCACCCGGATATAATATACTTACATAAATTAATATATGGTAAAGATAATAAAATTTTGCATAGAATAGGAAGCTATTAACTAACCAAAATTTTAAAGTTCCACTTAACTATAGAAAAATCTATACATATAAATATGTACAAAAAGGGGCAAAAAAAGAAAGAAAGAAAGGTTACGCACTAAAATTAGTATGGTTTTCTCTGCAACGTATTAACAAAGCAATGACAAAGATCAATTAATGGCGAAGAGAGTATGGGATGAATACATTTTATCGCCCAACAATTAATCATGCTGTAAACTAAAATTAAACTCAAGGCCATTAGTGAATAAAGCAAAATTCAATTTTATTAACACATAAAAATAGAATTTTTATTTTTTTTTTAATTTTAATAGGTAATATAAGTAGGTAATATCAATACACTAACTTCATTGGATTTTTAAAAGAATCGTTTTACTGATCTACTGCCAATGAACTTGTCTAACAGTCTCCAAAGTTTTAACACATAATATAATGAGCTTTCTGGGACCGTCCCTAAAAATTTGAGAAACTTTCCATTATCTTCTATCTATCCTGGTATTCCATGTTGTAATTTCCCAATCCTCTTGGCCAAAACCAGATTCCATTGAGAAATCCCATTAAGAAAAACGTGAAAACTATTCTCAATGTGGTAATAATAGTTCTTTGCCTGATTGCTACGGTCGTTCTGGTCCTCCTTGCTATCTTCATTAGTTTCATGCGCACAAGAATAGACTTTTTTTTTTTATTTAAAAATAATAAACACAATGAATTTAGTAAATGTAAAATGCAACTGGATTAAATTGCACAGGAATTATGAAATGGACGCTGTCATCGAAAATGGTACCATAAGAAGCAAAACAAAACCCACAATATACGAACTAATATTATAGAATCAAAACCACTAACCTGGATGCAAAGCGAACTTATTAGTACAAAATATCAGAGAGATTTTGGCAATGAAACTTGCTTTAATCATAGTAGGAGCCGAATGATATCAATCGCAGTAGACAAATTCAACAACGATGCCTTTTGACGACACTTCTATTGTCATAGCATTTGTCCGAACGGAGAAGATGCGCAAGTTAGATTTGGAGTGATGGAAGACATTAAAAGTTTACCATCTTAGTATGTAACTCTGCAATCTATGATAACATGATTCTCAAGTATAGACCAAATAGTAAAAAATAGGGAAAATTAGGAGATCTACTTCAAATTATTTTGCCAATTGAAAAACACAGCAATATTAATTAACAAAGGTAATGCCGTAAAAATACATTAATTTCTTTGAATTTTCCTAATTATGTGCTCATGAGCTGGGCATCTTCTGGTGGTTCTCTTCTGCCATTAATCTTTTACAATGGCCACATCTAATGTGTCCTTTCATCACGCTCTGTCTCGAGGGCCTTCCATTTATAAGCACAACGCACATTAATGTGCCAATGGAGACATTTCATGTTGATATTCTTTAGTAATGTTACCGGCGTCATACTGTAGAATACAATACAAATTAGGGATAAATAAGCAAGAATGTTTGGAGTAATCGAGTGTTAGGAGATGGGTGAATATGCATAATAGAATACATATATATAGGAACAGGGGTATGATTTATATGGCAATAGGAGGGTGACAAAAGTATGATTTCGGCAGTGCAAAATTAGAGCACTCTAATCAGTGCAAAAAACAAACTAATATGGGGAAATTAGCATGAACTGGGGACTAATATAAATGAGCAATTTTGGTTATTGTCAAAGAAATGAGCCATAGTTATTATCATATAAATATAGTTAATAGAATATAAATAAGTAGTGAGGATATGAATTATGCCAGTAATGGAAAAGATAGTTTAATAGCATTAGTTGGTTGTCTTATTAGAATGATAATAATAAATTGAGAATATAAATATAGTTAATAGAATATAAATAAGGAATGAGGATATGAATTATCCCGGAAATGAAAAAGATAGTTTAATAGCTTGAATTGGTTCTTTGATTAGAATGATTAGCGTTAATGAATATTGTATGAATTATTATAAGAATAATTGTATTTGATAGAATTAGAGTGCAAATAAATTGAGAAATAACTAAGGTAAACATAAAATCGGTTACGACAAAGTTGCTGTACCTACAGGCACCGCAGAAAAGGCGGGAAAACTGCAGTCCCGTAGGTACCACTACTCTTGATTTAGGTTATAATAGATAGCTCGTTGATTACAAAAGTAAAGCCGAATCATCAGAAAGCTTTTACTTTGAAGAGTAAGCTTCAAATCATTATAAAGACTATCATATATATATATATACATATATATATATTATATGATATATAAGATCGGAGGTAGGTATACTTATAAATACAAAAGATATTAAGTTTATAATTGCTTTCGTTATATCTTCAAAGTCAAGTTTCCACTATATGCACAACTCTACTTCCGTTCGTGAGCATGCGCCAACTCATGGCTTACCTTGCTTTTCAAATATCGTATCTTCAATCATCTACAAAAATTGTAGAAAGAAGTAGTGAGTACGAAGTACTCAGTGAGTAACAAAACTCCTTGATTCACCTATTATTTTGGAGATTTGTTTTCAGGAAAACCATTGCATGCACAAAGCTTTTCAATGTACATGAGGGCCCTATCACTAGTTAAATTACTACCTATAGTGCGCGCAAGATTCATATCAATTCAATCATGGCCATGTACAATTAAGTAGATCCATATTCGAATCCCAGTTGGCCCCTACCGGAATTCCAAATAATTCAATACAAATACAGAGTAAATATCACACTAATCATCACCCATCTCGGTATCATTAGATGACTCTTAGTATGGCAACAAAACAAAGACAATACGGGTAGAGCAACTAGTAATTCAAATGCAATAATCAATCGTTCTTTCCAATGCATCAAAATCTATGTTTATCTCCTGGAATACTTAGAAAAAACCATGCTTATTGTATCAAAACATCATAAATGCTAAAAGAGAATCAAAGTAGTAGTTACTCACCTTTTCAACTTGATTTTTCCAAAGATTCTTTGAGTTGTTGACAAATGCCTTCCAAAATCTTCATTTTCCTTGATCAATGTAGTGTTTCAGGTTGTATTCCATACATATATGAAGAATGGCTTTTCTAAGTGTAAAACTAGGTGTTTCATAGGTTTTAGGGGTTGTTCTTTTTCCTTTTCCCCTTTTGGACGAATTTCCTCTCTCTATATATGTAGGAAGAGCAAGACAATTAACCTAGGTATAAGTGTGGAGAGGGAAGTGAAGGGAGGGGAAGAGAGAGGGGATAGGTGGGAGGATTAGGGACTTGGGTGAATTCCCTCTCCTCGGGCCTTTTATAGATGCTAGAAGTTAATTGTTTTTTATTAAACTTTGAGTTTCGTCAACTAGAGCACGACACGTGGCACGATATGACGCCGTATACTTGGAAGGTAGGGTGGAAAATTGCTCGAGAAGTCCTTATATTTTGGGCTATCTTATGGTTTAGTTGTTGTACTTTAATCTATGTTACTCGAGTCCTTCAACTTAATGTGGGTTTTCAATTAACTGGCTACGTACACTTTGAGTTATACAATTCAATAGCCACATTCTTGTCTTTAGGCCTTACTCGAGTAACAATTATTGATGCCAACTCAAGTGACTATTTAATCATCGTCAATCTTTACATTTTGTGGCATCTCAAGTGGTTACCAAATCATCGTTACAATACCATTCACATTATCAAAAACCGTATCCAAATTCTTGGCAGTTAAGTGCATAATATTCTTGCAATAATTCAAATACGATTAATTGTCACATTCTATTTCTTGGTATTCATTCGAGTGACAAACCTTGAAGTTTTGCAATTCAATATACCTTGCTATACTTTAATTCTTGACAACCTTGTATCAATTCAATATCATCATATTGTCCTAATCTAATTTAATTTATTCAAAATATCGATCATGTTGCCAAGAATTATTCCCTAATTCTTAATCTTCGTTTGAGTGACAATCTTGTGCCCTTGAATATGATCACGTTATTACATTGAAATTTTGAGATCGGAAGAGCACACAATCTTATAATCTTATGATGCAATTCAAGTAATTATTCAATCATCGTTAAAATAATGATTACATGCTTAAAATTTTGCGGGATGTTACTCTTGTTATTTTTGTAATTAATGGATTCCACATGACATTTAGTAACAATTAAATCTAATGCCTATAAAAGGCCAATTGATGAGGATTTCACCAAATTTTTCTTCCAACATTCCACTTATCTCTCTTTTCTTCCCATCTATATAATATCTTTCTCACTTACTAATTATCTAATCAAAGGAATAAGTAAGAATCCAATTCCCAAACATAACCTCGATTGTGGAATATTAAGATTTTGGAGATACTTTTCGATTTAGGATAAATCAAGGAATCTTTGGATATTTAAGAGGTGAGTAACACGTGTCCTGGCTCTCCCTTTTTAGAACTCATGCTTTTCTTAAATTTCTTTGGCATTCGATACTTAATTGTGCACAATTGCTTTGGATAAATGATTGTTTATTGCTTTTAGGCGTCGCTAACCTTTTTGCCGTACACACGACGCTCTTCCGATCTCTATGACCATGCTAAGTGATCATGATTATCTTGAATCTTTGTATCTTACGGTTACATGTAGATTCTAAACTAGTGATGACCTGACTTGTGTATATAAAGGGTTTCTCTTTGTGCATAAAAGTAACCTTTCTTGCATCTCATCATAAGTAATACATATTGTTATTCACTGAGTACTTTGTACCCCCCACTTTCCTTATTCTTTAACAACCCTATAGGTATTGAATTAAGAGCTTTGTGGCCAGATCGTCCCAGGAATAGAAACAATACATGTATGTGATTGAAATTTTGGTATATGGACGAAGTTTCATTGTGGGTAGGTCGCAATAGTTGTTGTATAGCTATAATAACATGATATTATGTATAATAGTTTGACTTATATTTGTAAAGTCTCATCCTAAATTTTGAAAGGAGATTAATACCTTAAACGCTTCCACTACTGTTAGACACCGATAATACGAGAAAATTATGCTAATATCTGACATTGTTCCATAAAAATGACATGAGTCTAAGTGTTTAATTCACTAAAGAGGTATGCTTAAAGTAACAACTAGTAGTTATATATATATTTAGATTGATTTCAGCAATAATACCATTCCAATATTGCTCTTATTCTTAGTTGTTGCTTTAGATATTTTTGTTAGATGAGGTGTTTAATTCAGATAGCAGACACGTTTACAATAACAAGAAAGAGTTACACAGACGCAGATTTAGAATTCGTGTACATTTTACATATTGCCCGAGTGTTTTTTTTGGTGCTACTCTTAGTATGTAGAAACTAATATAAAGGAGATGTTTTTGCTTGGTATATCTTTGTAATGACCTGTTTTTGTTCATAATAAAACAGAATACTCTATATTCCTATCCTTTTCTACTGTCGGTTATGTAGAATTTCAGCAACAATTAGGTTTGATTGAATTCACTGAAATACAGAGACTATATTTTATCATTCACGATCTGTCAAATTCAGTAAATCCAGAGATGATATTTCAATGTATGAGTTAAATCTCAGTTTGATATCATACTTTAAATTGAATTGAGTAGACTATTGAACGTGATTTATTCTTAATATTACCTTGGTTTTTATGCTTCCTAAATGGTGATTGTTGCAGCAGAGATTATGTGTATCGATTGTTCTTCATTCATTGTTGATAGTGCTCGAGATGGAGATCGATTCTCTGCAACTTGGTTGTTTAATTTTGTTCATGTTGATGGATTGTTCATCAGTGTGGGAGAGCGAGGGTGAGGCCGTTTTTCCACTGTGTGTTTTGTACGTGTTTTTTGAAGGTTGGGGTTTTATGTTTGGTATAATAATTATATTATATACCATCTGAAATTGAGAATTGTGCATTGGGTCCCTGGCTTTTTAAAAGCGTTGTTGAAATCCTTGTATTTTCTTGAAGAACCCCTCCCCCAACTGAAATTGTCTGAGAGAAGCCCACAAGTTGCTTAATTGTTTTTGTTTTCCCTTAAAAAGTTTTTTAGTTGAAAGCTTTTTGTCCCTATGGCCTCTATCTCCTCTTACAACCAAGAACCAGAAAGCTTTTTGACCCAACATACTATGAGGCCCATTTATTTAATTTAATTTAATTTCATTTCATTTATACAAAAGCAGCGATCCTGTCTTATTTTAAAGACCGCAACATCCAAGTCCTCAAGTTACATAACCAATGTGGGATTCGTTTCTTTTATAGAGCAAAGCAAAAGTGTTCTCAAACTTCATAACGATGGTTAATATTATTATTATTATTATTATTATTATTATTTTTCGAAAGGAGTAATGGTTGAATTTATTGAGAATAACTTGGAGATTTATTTGATTAAAGTCATCAGATTCGTTGGATGAAAAGATTATGATTTTTAACAAGAAGCTAGCTTGAATCAAAGAACAAGGCTATAACGATTCAAGTATATATTGTATATGTTTTATATTGTTTTTTTTTTCAAAAGAAGTTATTTTCATTATCAGTTCCTAAGTTATTATTTGATTAATTAGCGGTTATCCATTAACCATTTCAATTGATTCATAAGCAAATGGTTTAATAGAAGATGTATTTGATATGTTATACTCTTTTAAAAGTCTTGTTTTGATTTTAGATTTCAGAAAAGGAAAACAAGCATGTTTTGAATTTTATCATCTATAACAAGAAAAGAAAAAAAGTTTTTTTTTCTCCCTTGAAGTTCAGTAAGAACAATCTCATATGATTGCATCTCGATATGATGTTACTCTTGTCCATTTTGTCTTTGTTAAAAAATTCCTACCATACTGAACTCAGATCCTGGCTCTGCCGCTGAACAAGATCATTATAATGTCCAATCATAATGTTTTTAATTTGGATTCATTGTTTTAATAAATTAGTGAGCTCTTATTGTTAACAACAATTACCATTCTTTGAATATATATAGGAAATTAATTGCAGATACATTTGTACCTTAATTTTCCTGTCAAAGATAGTATAAGTAAGGATATTAGGGTCTTTTCGCTTTTGATTGGTGTACATTGTGCGCCAAATATTATATTACCCTTTTTTTTCAGTTCTTTCAATTTCTAACTGCTTGCTGGATTTTTCTCATTGGATATGACACTCTCTTCTTAGATGAATTGTAACTTCTTCAAAATATTACCAGCTACCTGATCTGTTTGGGTTTTATCGGTTTAAATTTGTAATTCATCTATCACAATTCATTATTTTTATGTGGAAATTTTTTTTTTACAATTTTTTTTAATGAGGATATTTTTTAATATTAAAATTATGGTGTTTATAAATTCAATTAATAGATTCTAGGTCACTATAATAGCGTTTTTTATGCTTTAGGCTTTCAAGTAAGAAGCACACAATAATGTTTAATTAGAAAAATGTATACAAAAATTCTTGATATAAGATATTCTTGAGATAGAAACAATGGATAACTTCACAAATCTTTGAACAAGTATGAATTTATGCATTTTGTTTTGATAGACATTTTTTGGATCACTACAAGTTAAGTATTTAAATTGGTACTTTACAACTATATTAGTTATTAGATTTCTTTTCATTTTACTGTCAGTTTTGTCAGTGGAATTAATTTATACTTTAGTTCGGAATTTTTTTCTTATTCATTAACCAACACTTCAGATGTGAGTATATAGTACATAACATGAAACATAAAAATATTACTTAATTTCCCTAGCGCGACCTCTATTTAATGATTCAATTGATTTGTTGACCGTGTATGAATTTTTTTTTGGGGTGGGATGGGTAGTTAGGTGGGTGTAGGGTGGTGAATAAATGTTTTATTTTTCATTTTTAATTATTTTTAAATTTTATTTGTTATTATTACTTGAAGAGTAAGGTATAAATATCATTCTTATTTTTTTTTTAGGGGTTAAAGATCATTCTGATGAGATTTAAGTGATGTTTTAGGACAAAAATGGTACATAGGGAACCTTATGTGGGAATTTGTGAAGTGTTGGTTTGATGTGATTGAAAAAAAAAATAGAATATGAGGCTCAATTGATACAAAATGTAAAGTTGCAGATTATATGTGAAATTTACTTTATCATATATATTTTTTATTATACATATATTGTTAATACTTTTAGACGACTCTTGTAACGTACAAAGTGCTGGGTGGACACACAGTTTGACACGTCATCATCAAAAAATTCATTCATAGAATATACATTCCGACAAAAAATTTTGACATGAATAGTTTGACATATCATGATTATTGGGTTTAGTTAATGTATTGAAAATTTATAAATAATCTTCTAATGTAACACACATGTGAAAATCTAGTTATTAATAATGAAGCCTGAGTTTGCCTTCTACTGAATACTTGGTTATATAATACACTCGAGTCCAAAGTTGAGAACGAAGGATGGCATATGTACTTTCTAGCATATTTATATAACCAAGAATTCAATACCGTGGGGCCGTATCGTCCTACTGCCATTACTATATCATTACGGGGTACGTAACCATTACCAACGATGTGAAGAAAGAGAGACCAAAAGGGCATGAAAATTCATCGTCTAGAGAATGACAGAATTGAAGTAATTGGTATTGATTATTTTGCAATTTTGATATATAATATAACTTAAGAAAGAAAAACTAAAAGGGCATGAAAATCTAAGAAGTACAGAAGCTCCAAAACTAAACTAAAAATAAATAAA
>CAVNYN010213653.1:0-30235 GCA_963692815.1 Nyctanthes arbor-tristis | reverse complement strand
AAGCACTTTTTATCACTAAAACAAATCCCTTCGATTTTATATTATTTATTTATACTTTTAAACACTGTACTCATGTTTTGTGGATTTGGGACAGAAGTCGCAAGCATATATATATTGGGCTTCCGGACTCTGACCCAACTAAATTGGAGTGAGCTCAACTATGTGGCAATTTATGGGTCGAGTTCTGGAATTTTGCCTGGGCCAAAATTGGTTATGCACGCACCAGTATTCATAGTTTTGAATTTTGAGGGAAAAAATTCAAATCTCAAACTTAACTTGTGGGTGGAAAGTGATTTTGTTTGAAATGTACGGTGAAAAACTGAAGAGAAATTATAGGAAAATATGAAAAATTATTATTTAAAAAAAATATGTGGTTGATATGAATTTGATTTGTTGATAGGTTTTGTAATGGAAAAAATAAGTCCCAAAGAACAAGCCTCTATGAGTATGAGGCAAACTCATTTAAGTTTAGGTTGCAATCCGGCATTTTGTTCTAATAAGGATGTTATTATCTGCAAAATACCAATATATAGCTTATTAATTAATATATGGATCTAACAATTTAATTCACATGAACTATAATACTGAAAAAAATTTAATTCAACTTAAGGTGAAAAAATTTTCGGCCGACAGGCTATAGCCCATGCCGGCCCGTTGAGTCTGTCCATGATTAAAAACTAAAAGGAGCATGATTACCCGTTGAAAAGCTAAGCTTACATTGGATCAAAATTCCTAGATATTATCTTCTCTCAAAATAATTCGTAGACATTTGTATAAACTTCGTATGGTAATAACATTTCATGGCCCCAGAGCAGAGTGTAAGCATCTTTTTTTGTCAGTTGTCAAATTACTCTATCCCTATCGCTATGCATTGGAAATACTCTTATTCTCAGCAAAATTAGATTTGCTAGAAAGAGAAACCACTTAACCATAAAATCTTCGTAAAACTCACCACACGCGTATACTTCTCAATTTTTTTCTTCGCACACTCTGCAAAATCCTACAAATCAACACCAGGCTTGAAAAATGCAAACAGATTTATCATAATGAAAAACAATCGCAGGCTTGAAAAATGCATATAAATTTATCATAATGAAAAACAATCACCTACAAATGGGAACTAAAACCATAAAACAGCTTATAACATAACATGAGATAAATCCTATATATGCTGTAACACAGAAATACATAGAAGGTTCACAAGCAAACCATTATCCTATATTGCATATTACCAAAAAAGAAAAGACAACAGTTCATAAAACGAACTGTAAACTGTCATAAGCTGAAAATTTAAGAATACAAACTGAGAGTTCCACCGGAAAAAAAATAAGGTGGGCAACAGGGAAACTACTCTTTCAAAAAACAAAAACCAAAATTAGCAAATTCTTATTAAGAAGTAAACTCTTTACAAACATATATGTCGCTCACCACAAAAAAGCCAGCAGCCATGACTTCTCGGGACGCGATCACATGCCAGCAATAATCAAAGTCTAGGTGAACTCGGGAGGGGTCAAACGCTGACTAGGAGTGCGTATGCTCAGTTCCACAAAGGCTCCGGAAGCTTCATCCTTTTCCATAGTGCGAAAGGAAATTGATCCCCTATTTGGAGAAGCAGCAGCAGAGTTTCCACTGCGTATACTTTCTTCTAAAGGGCTTTGATTAGGAATTAGAGAGATGGCATCATTGTACTCGTCATTAGATCTAGCCTCTGCATCCCTTTGCAGACTCCTCAAAGCTAAAGAATCCACAACAGGCAGGTATACCAGTATACAGATACCAACCCCCAAACATAATAAGAGAGAAAGAAAAGCCAAGAATGCAAATGCATCATACAAAAGTTTTCCTGGCTGAAACAGAACGGTTAGACCAAGAAAAAGTACTCTTAAAAGAAAAAGAACAGAAACGGAAAAGACTAGTGTGTACACTCTCTTCTGCAGACCCTTATTTATAACCAAATGAAGGATTCGCCTCCCAAGCCAGAACAAGTATGTAGTTAGCACAGTAGCGAAAACACCAAGAATTATAGTACTTGACAGAGGGAAAGTGCAGAAGGTAACATTGCCATTGTTCTTTATCTTAGTAGTAGTAGTAGTAGTAGTTTTGAAGAAATAGGGAGGCAGTTTCTTCATGGAACTCTTCCTGGTATACTGCGGTTCAATTAATATAACTATAAGCTGAAGAATGAACACCGGAAGACAATAAAGAAGTACACAACCGGCTGTTCTTGTGTTCCACTTCCGGCTTAATGGCCCCGCCCTCTGTAGTGATGCACGGAGAAGAAATACCAGGGTGAGAAGAAGGCATGGTTCTGCAAACCCCAGGTTTGAGACAATGTAACACTTGCAAACAGCTTCCTGCCATCCTGCGTTAAGGTCATGCAAGACTCTTCCGTTACGCCTCAATAAATTCAATCTAATAATCTCCCAAACACCCCACCAGATTGCAAAAGAGATTAATGCAATTCTGATGATCCAAGGACCACTAAAATAATTGAGCTGAGTAAGGCCTTGTCTCCAGATCCGATTGTGCAAATAAAGCAAGTATGCAGCACAAAAAATGCCCAGAAGGACCAGAACAGCAACAAGACAAATTGTAACCACGCCAAGTGCATCAGAAACAAATCTCGTAACGGGCATTACCCAAAGCACAAATTCCACGCATGCTCTCAGCCAGCATGGACGCAAGAAAATTATCAATACAGCAGAATATTCCTCCTTGGTGACTCAGAGCAACTTTGAGTTTGGTTGAAAGCAAAATGGATTACTCTTATTGACTCCAAATAACCATATAAGATCACTTGGATGATAAGTTTGGTTCCTGAACAAAAATACTTGTTTCAAAACTTTCTGATCTTGCTTTTGGCTACCAGAGATACAGAATCAACCACTCATACTGAAGAGAACCTTAAAAGGATATCTTTCAGATCCAAGCAACCTGCAAGATATATAGGACAAAAATCAGGAACTGTCGCACAAGATGAATCGAATATATCATGTAGATTAAATAAGCAGCCAAAATAACAGATCAATCCATCAACCATTGACATTATTGCCAACTGCAGATAGCATGCTATTTATGAACATGGTCTGCGAGGTACGTAAGCATAAGAGAGACAGTAATTACTGACAGAAACAGCCAAAAAAAAAAATGCAAATATGTACTAAAAATCAAATACATTTCTAGACATTTTATATTTTTTAAATTCATGAAAAACATATGGTGACTGACTGACAGTTAAGTAAAAAATAAATAAATAAATAAAAGGAAAAAAGAAAAAGAAATATGTGAAAAAAATTATTACCAAAATAATTGCCTGGGTTAAACTTCACTAGTTTGTCAGGTACCCAGGATTGAGTGTACATAGCAAATGAAGACAAAGCAAAAGAGGGGCATAACAGTATAGAGTAAGATGTAGAAATAATCTTTCCGGCACAGTCAGTATGAAACGGTAGTGCATTCACTGCTTAACCACAAGGCGAAGTCCAAGCTTTATTTTGGCAAAACAATAATCATTTATGGAAAAAAAAAGAATCTCATATGTGTTTCATGCATCAAGCACAAATCAGTAATCCAATAGGTTTTAGCTTTGGTTAGATTAGAGGGCAAGTAGTTGTTCACTGTCTCCATCCAGCAAACTAGGCAGTAAAGAATTTTCATTTTACTTCCATTTTTTTAATATTTAGTTCAAGAAAATAACAAATAATCCAAGTCTGGGACCAAAATATCAGGATCAAACAAAACGAACCAGGCTTTGGAATAGACAATGGTAAAAACCAAAGTTGGACTTGCCAAGGCTTCTATTTTGTCCATTACACGCGTCATTACAAATATTCTATTTGTTTCACAACCTCCGGTTAGAAATTACATGTCGTAACATTATTGGAGACTACTAAGCACATGCACTGCTAATATAATATCTAATGGTGGCGGTAGTTACATATAGCATTATCCATTTAGATCGGAAGAGCACACGTCTGCATTTTACATGTCAAACATAAACAGCTTGTGACGTCCAAATAAAGAATCATGTTCTCTTGGTTCAGGTGCAAATCTTGGAACTTTTAAATCAAAACTATTACATTATTCTGTAAAAACGGTTGCATGGTCACCAGGCGCTGATGTGCAATGGAATTGATAAGTCCATAGAACTTGGTAATTATCACAGTTTCACAGCTATCCGAGTTTAAACAAACAATGCCTAGACTAAGAATCTCCAGTTCAATTAATCTATATTCAATTAAACCAATTGACCATTTACTTTCAAATGCGTAAATACCGCATAAACTTATTACGAGGCTTCATAACTCATGTGCGTATGCGCAATTAACACTTTTACCTGTTATTTTGATCATATTGCACAGCATTTAACGAACAAAATTAAAATGTAGAACACACGCACGACTAGATGCAATTGGTTCCACAACACCGCCATTGAAAAATCTAATCTAAACCCAAATCTAGAACAATTAACTACCAAAAGCCAAAGAAAAACACGTTAGAATTCATATACCCAACATACATAACAGCTCTTTAACCAGAAACGAAAAGGGCAGACAATAAACAAGAGCTTAACTTGAACCTAACCAGTGCAGAAAAACCCTCACATTGGCGCTATAATGCAACTGCCACCCATCCCCCGCACACGCATTCGTCAAAAATCGAAAGAGACAAAAAAAACGAAAATATAACGGCAAGAAGGAGAAAACTTAGATCAGAAGAAAGCTTACGAATTGAAAATCAACGATCCGGCAAGCTGCAACCCGAAATCCGAAAATCAGCACTTAAAGCCAAAAAGAACCCTAGAGAGATAACTGAAAAATGGAGGAGAAAACTCAGAGGAAAAATAAAAGTTTTTTTTAGGGAGAGAGAGAGAGAGAGAAAGGGGGAAACAGTGCAGGGTGTAGAGTACTAGTCTTCTAGTGGGGCGTTATTGGCGACAGCCTGTCGCCAGCAAATAAATCAAAAATAATTTTACTTTTGTAATTTCTGGTTTATGCTTCTGATTATTATTTATTGTTAATTTGTTATTAACTAATTCTGAATACATTTAGTATTTTAATTAACTAGTAATTATGGGGATTTAATATACAGGCTGTAAACAGCTGGGTGTTTGACCGAGGCTGGAGCTTCGGGTACTCCGAGCCTACCTGGCAATGTGTTTGTGGCGGCGTTTACGTTGAACGTTCTTTGCTAGAAATTGTAATGCAAAGTCAAGGTCGAATGTCATGACTTAAAATTTAACATGAGAGAAATACACACAAAAAAATTTATGAGTCTCATATATTTTTTATTTTCTTTTTCTTTTAATCACTTTAATCTTTTTTACCTCATTTTTTCTTCATCACATGATGTACAATGTTATATATTTACATTTATCTTCACCATGTCAATCATTATTTTATTATTATTTTTGAATTTGTCTCTATCTCTCACCTCTTTTTTTAATTTCCCTCTTTTTTTCTTCACTTTTCTCTCTCTTCTCACTCAATTTCTCTTTCATTTTTCTCTCTATCTCTTTCATGTTAAATTTTAAACTATGACATTCGATCTTAACTAGGCATTGGAGATACTCTAAGGGTTGCAATAATGTGCACAAGTAGCGTAATTCGTGAGGGTTGGGTGGGATGAGTTGTACACGAGCTTTTTTATTAGTATTTATTTTTTATGCTTAGTTTGGTTTGGTTTAGTTTAATTATGATTATACTCTTTTTCTTAAAAAGATAGTTTAATATTTTATTTTCATATATCCTAAAAGATAGTTCACTTATCATATTGAACATGTATTTAATGTTTAATTTTCGTATGTGCCTTTAATTAATTATTGTTATTCAACTACCTATACATTGAAAATATTTCAAACAATTAATGACAAAAGGGTATATATAGAAAAATAAGATAAAATTAAATATTCTAACCACATTACCTATTAATTTTTAATTCACGTAAAATTACCTACCGGACTATCTTTGTGAGACGGAAAGAGTATAAAAAAATAATAATAATATATTATTCTATTAGATTATTGACTAAAAGTAAAAGAAGAAAAGTATGTACTTTGTAGAAACATCAACTACACTATAAGGTTTGAGTTATATGATTTTAATATAAATTGAGGTTGTTTGGTAACTTTATTCTTTTAATTTTGAGGATTTAAATTGAAAATTTTGCGATTAAATCCTTTAATTTGTTTATGATTTGGTGATTGGTTTTAGAATGGAAATCATAACTAAATTATTATTAATTTTAGTAACCATGGCTAGGGGTAAACGCGATTCGATTCGAACAGTTTTTAATTTATTTTTAAACCAAACTATCGAATTCGGTTTAGAGAAATTATAAACCAAATCAAACCATTTAATTTTTCAAACCAAACCTATTTTTTTGGTTCGATTCGGCTTTAAATCACGGTTTGTCTATCGATGTATTGAAATGGACTCAAAACATGGTAGTTTTATAAATATAAATATTCTATTATACAAATATGCTCTTCCGATCTGAATACTAATATCAATATCAAACTCATCAAAAGTTAGTAGATTTTAATAAAACATAAACATATAACTAATGAAATATCACAGGTAAAAAAAAGCCTAAATAATACATAAACTTCTAATGAGATATTGCCAGAATATATTTATAGAAGAGCTATTTGGTTTAAGCATCTAAACGTCAAAATTTTATAAAATATAGTCAATTAACTACTATATAATTTCTCTAGAAAACTTTTTTAAAGTTGTTAATTAAATTAGTTAAAAATTAGCTTATAGTAAATTACTAAAATGAACCAAATTGTCATAAGGACTTTCTTATTACAGTACCAAACTCAGTAAAAGAATTTGACAATCATAAATAAATTAAATCCTTTGATTTTTTTCTCATATTACTATTAATAATTTTTTAATTGAAATATAAAAAACGGTTTGGTTCGGATTAAGCGATTTTTTAAACATCGAAACTTAAACCAAACTATTTTAAGCAATTTGAAATTTTCTCAAACCAAACCAAACTATTTCACTTTTCAAACCAAACCATTTCGAACCATTTTTGTGAATTTATTTGATTTTTCAGTTTGGCGATTTATTTGTTCTGTCATAACCATGACCATTTGAAAATTTAGAAAAACATAATCAAACCGTTCGATTTTGATTTGATTATAGAGCAAGTCGTCTAGTTATTGGGCTAGCTAGAGGTATGACGCAACTATATGGATAGGGAGGACAATAGGATATGGTGGCCGTAAGCAACATATCGATCACGAAATATGACTTGTTTCTCTCAAAAGAAAAAAAAAAAGGAAAGAAAAAGGTCAAATGTTGAACTTATGAACATTTGAATCTAAGCTGCTTAAAAGTCTTTCAACTATCTATCTAATCAAAGATTAGAATTTTTATTGCCAAAATGGAAGGTTAGAGACCAAGTTGTTGTTTTTTGAAAATATTGAGAGCCACAACCACAAATTTCCCTTCTGTTTTGCTAACTACAAAAAAGAATTAGCAAATACAAAACTGCAACATAATATTTTTCATCATTTCTAATCATGCTACAGCTTCTATTGCATATGATTAGGATCCATGTGTGTGCTAATTAGTGGTTGATTGATTATAATAATACGAAAATAAGGAAAAAGAATGAGTACAATAACAAAGATTTAAAATTTTGAATGTAAAAAAGTGTTACATTAAACAAAAAGCAATCAAAAGTACGCCCAAGGCTTCAAATATCCTTAGGGTTAATTTCACATATCGTCCTTAATCTTTAATATTAGTATCAGTTGAGTTTTTAATTTTTTTTAATGCTCTGAGTCCTCAACCTTTCATTAAACTGTACAAAAGGTCCTTTTAACACCTTTTGTCAACTTTTTTTCGTTATATCATTGATCAAATTACCATTATGCCCTTTATCATTTTTAAATTAACAATAAAATGTTTTAAAATATGAAAAAATAGATCGGAAGAGCCACGTCTGAAAAGATAAAATAGGGGGTGGTCACCCCCAGCTGGCTGCTGGAAATGGCAGCTCACATAGGGGGTCTCCCCTCCTCTTTTTTGCTTCCGTTTCCAATAGCTAAAGTAGTCGACCAGCTTGTGAGTTGCCGTTTCTGCAGCTCATAGGGGGTCTCTACCCCTTGGCTGCTGGAAATGACAGCTAGTTGGGGGTGACTATCCCCATTTTTCCTTTTCTTTTTTTATATTTTTATTTTATTATATACTATTTTTCATATTTTAAAACTTTTTATTTTTAATTTAAAAAAATAAGGGCATAATGGTAAATGATTTAACTGAAAAATTGACGGAAAGTGTCAAAAAGACCTTTTGTGCAGCTGAATGAAAGATTGGGGACTCAGCGCGTTGAAAAAAAAGGTTAGAGACCCAACCGATACTAACACCAAAGGTGGGGGATGATGTGTGAAATTAACCCATATCTTTATTTACAATAGTCTCGATTTCCAGCAAAGTAAATAGTGACCTCAAGCTTGTGTGAAATAAGACCGTCTCCACCATAATAATATCTAGCAAAAAATTGATATAATATTTATCTTATTGTGTATGATGCAATTTTCTTTTATTATCAATTTATTTTTTTAAAGAAAATTATAAATTATTATTTATTTTTGAGTCCTTTCTTTCTCCTACTTATTTTTCTCATGTGGGTTTGAAAGTTTTTATTATCTTGGATTCCATAGGGCAGGTTCAAATTTGTCTATGAATACTTGCAATAATAATGTCAAACTTTCTTACTTATTAAATTATTATTACTAGGGTAGGTTGAAATTTATCTATTTAAATCTTTATTGCAAGACATCAAAATAATTCTATGACATCACCCAAACTTTTCCGCCCAATCTGAAGTGGTCCTATTTAATTATTTGATTCGAATTTGAAAATGGGTGGTAAAACAAGACTTTCAGTGGACCATTTTACCAGCAAAATGCATTTCACAAAGCAACGGGATGACATAAAGAATCCAAGAAAGTTTCAGACTAGCAATTCAACTACGAAATACCATCCACAACACCTGATTCATTCGTACTACTTTTGATAAGTTATATTCACGTGCTGCTAAAGAGTGTAAACAATATACGGTAGTAAATTGTTTTAATTTCGCACCTGAAGAAATATTCGACAGAAGGCGTAATGCAAAGAGCCTCAAAAAAAATACTCATCCGATTCACGTTCACCAAAAAGAGCCTCAAAAATCAAGAACATTTTAGCATATGAGGATACTAAACGAGAAGATAGTACCATGGCAGACTATGGTAAGCAGTGAGGAAAAAAAGACCACTAAGATGAGCAGCAGGTCTTCTTTGTGGGGTTCTCCAGGGGTCCAACAACAAGAGTCTTCCCTTCTTTGACGCTGGCAAGTGCAGGCTCGTCCGAGGAGAGTGACTTCTTACTAATTATCCTATATATTTCTGAAAGGATTGTTTGGAAAGCTTTCTCTACATTGATAGATTCCAAAGCAGACGTTTCTATGAAAGAAAGGCCCTCTCTCTCGGCATAACTTTGGGCGTCCTCTGTAGCAACAGCACACAGATGCTTGAGATCAGTCTTATTTCCAATGAGCATAATGACAATGTTGGAATCTGCATGGTCCCTCAGCTCCTTCAACCACCGACTCACATTTTCAAAAGTAGTTGGTTTTGTTACATCATATACAAGAAGGGCTCCCAATGCACCCCGGTAATATGCGCTTGTTATGGCTCTATACCTCTCTTGGCCAGCTGTGTCCCATATTTGAGCCTTAACCGTTCTTCCCTCAACCTAGGGTGAATATCAAGAAAAGAAGCACAGCACAACATATAAATTTCAGTTCTTTTTTAACTAAATAATTGTACTTCAGGCAACAAGAACTTTCACCAACTATCTCAATATTTTTCAGGTTATAGAAATTCTTAATACGGAGCACAGAACTTTCCATTACTATATGCTTAAATCAAGATTATGTCTCAAGTCCTCATGATTTCTCTTTGAATTTAAGCATGCATAAAGGGAGCTCATCTTGGTGATGGATTAAATTACAAGACATATCTAAGATGAGCACCCTTTATGTATGCTTTAATTTTATTAATATGTATGTATGAGATCCCACCAGAAGCACTCTTATCTTCTGAATTGAGATAAAGAGAGACAGAATAGATCGGAAGAGCAAGTCGTGTAGTGACTGCTCGTAGACTTTATTTTGATCCGTCGGGGACAATCAAACAGAAAGATAACGTTTTCGTTATCTGGACAAGGATTACATAATCCATAGGGGACTTCTATCAGTAAAAATAATTCCAAATATCACAGGGTTTATCTATCAAATGGATCAAACTGACTAATGCAAGAGCCGGACGTCAAACGTTCTAGGTATTTAAGCTTTCCTAATAATTCATTTCCGTCTTCATTTTTCTTAGTTTTTATTTACTATATTTCATTTTCCCATAAGCAAACTTCTTTTGATGAAAGGAAATGGTCACAAACTGGTTTCAAAGCATATACAACACAAAAAAGCAAGCCTGCATATCAACGTCTTGCAAAATACATTATGCAATGTAGAATGAGAACTTGAAAATACAGCAGATGAGACATTCTAGAGTCTCATAATTGATTTAGCAAAACAGGCAAATGTTCCTCTTAATGATAAGCCAATTTTCTCTACTGTTATATTCTTCCATTGGCCAACCAGCAACCGCATCCAGATCTTAAACAATTGCAAGAAAATGAAAAAGGAAATGCTTCTGCACTGTTTGAGAAAGACTTTCCTGCATTAATACGAGCACTCAACTCCTGATGTCCAAAATGTTGGGTAGATCGGCCGAATTAATCCCTCATCAATCCAACCGTACGTTAATTCTTACTTAAGTTCTATAATAACTAAGTTCCAACTATAGTATTAGACTAATCTCAAAGAGAAAATTATTCAGAAAGGGTATAACTTGTAAATCTGCCAAAATTTACAACAAATCACCATTTCAAGTAACATCCCCAACAATCATAAACAGATCTAAAGATTCTAAACCGAAAACAATAAAGAAAATGGACAAACAATCAAACATCTTCCATAGTTAAGTAAGAAGATATAGTAAAATTCAAACAAATTCAAATCCATTAACACGTTTCCTCGATAGACACGCACTGATACTAATTACTATCTTCTTCTTCACCACATTGGTGTAATACTAAAAATAGGAGTAGCAGCAGTGAACCTGAAGGGTACGGGTGGCAAATTCAACTCCGATTGTGGATTTTGATTCCAAGCAGAATTCATTTCGGGTGAATCGGGATAGCAAATTTGACTTGCCCACGCCTGAATCTCCGATTAATACGACCTTGAACAAGTAATCATACTCCTCATCCGCTCTCCTCGCCATTTATATCACGGATTTTTTTCACTATAATTCCTGTGGAATCGGAGGCTCGAAATTGAGAAAATGTAGGCGGAAAAATGGAAGATGGTTTCTGATTACAAAGCAGACAATTGTCATATATGTTTTATTTTATGACAAACATGCCCCTGCAGAAACGGCTCCTTATTTTCTGTTTTTTAATTTTGCAAACATGCCCCTTGAAGGATTTATTTTACTTTTTATGGTAAGTTTTTTAAGAAAACTTTTGGAAAATTCTCAAAAATTTTCCTTTATCAAAGTACTCGTTTATAGCACCCACATCTTTAACCTATATGATGATAATGCCCTTGATGCTTTTTTTGACATAAAATATTTGCTTCGTCATTAGAATCGTTAGATACTTGATATTAAATAATATAACCACGTTGCCTAGTGGTTATGACAAAAAGTTAAAACATTTGACCAAAATTGTAAAAGGCTAGTTTATTCATCATATGGTTGATATTTGGAGAAAACAACTCTGAAATACTTGACTAGATTGTGTTTAAGATAGGAAATAACGACTAAAGTCTAAAACGTAAGCACGCATATACTTATTATGTTACAAATTTGTTATTTGTTACTTTTTATTATAGTTACAAACTAAAGGATATTTTAGCATTTTTCTCTTAGCTAACGAGGAGATTTAAAAGTAAGGCACTAAAACTGTCTGGCTAAAAAAGTTAAGGACCAAAATAATTGTAATCTAAAATATAAGGTCAGACAGCGCAATTAGTCTAAATGGAATGATTAAAGAATTTGAGTTTTTTTTTTTTTGTTTTTATTTTTCAACCTTCAATATTCCAGAGACTGTTCACATTTGCTGGGGTTTCCAAAATGCAAAGAAAATGGGAGAATTGTATAATGTTATGTATATCCTATGAAATATATAAATAAAAAACAATTGATTTATGTTGTAGAATAGTTAAGAACAATGGGCTAAACAAGGGCAGAGTCAGCCGTTGATATCTGGGTGAAAATGTATATTAATATTAATTTGTATATTAATTTTTTTTTACAATTATTTATATGGTCAGAAAATGTTTTTTTTTTTTTTTAGCTCAATATGGAGCGTGGCCAAACAAAGCTTGGCACCCCCTATCTCCTCCCCTGGGGCTAAAAATGATCTTCTACCCTAAGTTTTCCCGCTACCGTTACTATTTCTTCTTTCAAAATTCATCCAATATTTGGACATTTTGAGACTCCATTTTTCATTCAGCATAAATTCATTTATATTGCATAATATATGCTCATTTGGACGATAATTTTAAAGTTCTTGTCCTTGTACAAGTAGCATTGAGACATTTAAAATTTCATCTTAGTAGACTAATTAACTTCTTTATTAATGTAAATAGTTCAAATAATTAAATTCTTAGTTATTTGACATGAAATTTATCTCTTACCATATTCGTACCGGGTTCTGTTTTGTTTATACACGGACAATTCTCAAATGGCATTGCATGTATCTATTAACCTAAAAAAGTAAGTGCAAACATTCATATGTCAACAGAATTTTCTCCTACTGAGAAAAGACTCTTAAAAGTGGACAAATTGCAGCATAACAAATGTGCTGCACTAGATAATTCAGATAATAATGCGGTGTAAAATGTCAACATACCGTTGTTTTACACACATTAGAAAGATGCAAAACATTATGCCCCGCCTGCAGGGTACCTCGCCAACAAGGACCCTGAAACATGATATTTTACGAGTACAAATACAATAATATGATACTTGATAGAAAATCCATATTCCTTAATTGCCTGTAGGAGCGTCGTCGAGGAATGGGTAATCAGTGTAACCAACAACAGGATCTGAAATATAGAAGGTGCTCCTTTTGTACTTATTAAGAGGGGCATCCAGCTCGAACCGCTTTAGCAAATCTGGATTAGCCAAGAACAAGCGTCCGAATGAAACCAAGTCTGCATAACTTTCAGCAATGGCCTTGTTGCCTTTACTTCTGTTATAGCCACCAGCAACAATGAAAGTGTTGTTGAAAGCTCGTCTAACGGGGAGAAGTCTATTAGGAATTTCATCCTTATCAGCCCCTTTAACCTCTGTTGCTCCCGTGATTCTTGGTTCAATTACATGGAGATAAAGAATGTTGTACTTGTTAAGTGCATTAGCCATGTAAAGGGCTAAATCATCAGGATTGGAGTCGCTTGATTCCATGTAATCGGCATATGGTGATAGTCTCATCCCAACTCTGTTAGATCCAATCTCGTTGGAAACTGCTTCCACTACTTCAAGTGCAAAGCGACACCGGTTTTCCAAGCTGCCACCATACTCATCTGTTCTGTCATTTATTTGATCCTTGAGAAACTGGTCAATCAAGTAACCATTTGCTCCGTGGATTTCCACCCCATCAAATCCTGTTATAGCAAACAAGAAGACGAGCATCATTTCTCCATCACTTTGACTAAGATTTTATAACCTTTCATTTTCTCCACTATTATCTACCCCAAGTTTCAGAGTTCAAAGAGCTGTTATTTTAAGGGGTGTTTGATTCTCATTATAATTTGTGAAACAAGCGGTGGAGATTCAATAGAAATTTGAAGTGTGTGGTTATAGTTTGAGTAGTAAACAAATCAGGAGTACATGAAGTTATAACGGGAATCAAATTATGAAATGATTAGGTGGGCTTGGAGAGAGCTTTCAAGCGTATTTACTGTTTAGCATAAGGTGAAGCTGGTTATTTGGAAGTTCAATACTGATAAATAGTTACCCCTATAATTTTTTATTCAAGTATTAAATATGTTACGTTAGCCGAGGAAAGCAGTGAAAATATTTAGGCAAATGGTGTATGAGAAGTTATTGGATTTGTTTCATTAGGAGAGAATACGTAGACACTAACCCGCTTCAATAGCATTACGAGCAGCCAACCTGAAGTCCTTGACAATACCAGGGATTTCGTCCGTCTTAAGTCGCCGGGGAGGAGACCAATCTACTCCTTCAACTCCAGGAGTCACACCTTTATCGGTAGATGAGATTGGAGCTTGGCCATTTGGTTGAAAACCTTATCAGAAACAGATTAAACTGTTAAGGTGCTTACATATTGCAAAACCTGAGAGTGATATGATAAAGCATTATTAATGTTATACCAGAGAAATGGCATTTTCACATACCGTAAGTAGAGACACGGCCTACGTGCCACATTTGCAAAAAGAATACGCCACCCTTCTGGTGAACAGCATCCACAATTGGCTTCCAAGCCTCCACCTGCTCCCTTGTCCAAACTCCAGGTGTATTGTCAAACCTTTATTTTGAATTATGATCAATTTTAGGTTTGTTTAAAATCCTTGTTGGCTACCTATGTGTTAAGGCACCCTCTAAAAGATGATTCCGTTATACAGATGAAAGTAAAGAACTACAAATGACACGTTGCAAATCACACACACACACACACATATCTCCAAGTTCAAGCAGGAATAAGTTTATTTGTTTCAATCTAGTTTCCAGTCACTAGGCATCACTAGACCATGTTAAAAAGCTTGATGCTCGCAAAAATTTTGCCAATAGGTCCTAAGTAACATAAAATACTTTCCTCTGTTTCTACCATATTCAATCTAATTGATCTACGCATAAGCATCAGCATTTGGGAATTTGGATAGGACGGACGTCACTTGATCATCTTTACCATCTCAAGTTTGGTGCTCTACGGCTTTATAACCAATGTTCAAAGTAAAGAATTGGAGCAGAAACAAAAAAGCAATATTCTGATGAGAGCTGGAAGATAAGAGCAAGCTAGAGAATTTGCAATCGGCATAATACCCTTGTGCTGTATCAGAAATTCCAGTGGCTTCGGCAATGAGAAAGCCACCATTAGTTGCTCTCTGAGAGTAGTACACTGCTGCATGTGGCTGTGGAATATTGTTGTAAGATCTATTTCTCGTCAAAGGCGCCAACACTACTCTGTATGTGTGCATAAAAATAAAAAAGTCGGTGAAAAGTAGTCCTCCCACGCAATGCAATAAAAATCGTTGGAAAAATAGAAATCACATGATTCACGTTGATTCTTTTCAGAAACAAACTTTCATAAAAAAAAATTGAAATATAAATTCATAAAAAAAAATTGAAATCTCAATAATTTTCAATAATGAGTAGGAGTAAAGCAATCGGAACAGATCATCAGATCTGTAAGCAGTCAAAAATCAACTGCAGGGAACTAGAAAGAGAAGGTGATTAATGATGAAAACAAAAATTTATTAACGACAAAAACAACAAAGAGCAAAATGCACCTGTGATTGAGTTGGAAATCTCCACGTTTGTAGGGAGAGAGAAGAGGAATCTGATTGGAGGAGGAGAAATCATTATTATCACTTGCCGCCATAGCTTCGATGCTTGGATAAGACCTCATTTTTCTGCGTGCAATTAGTGGAAAAGGGATGAATTTGACGTAGGAGGAAACAGGCGCCACTGCCATCGCCATTGCCATCACCATCATATATTTGAACAACACTACCGCCTAATTGTGCCTAAAATGTCACTTTACAGATGGCGCTTTCCGAATTCTCAGCTGAAGTTTGGAACTCACTGACTCCAGTCCAGTATCAGTCCTTTTCCTGTGCTTACACTCCCGTCCAGTATCAGTCCTTTTCCTGTGCTTACACTCCCGTTGTGCTTACTTCGTGAGACGAAACCCTTTTTCTTTTTCTGGCAACCAAAGTGAGACGTGAGAAGAAACTTTTTGCGTAGGGAAATTGCTTATATATGTGTGTCTATATATTATTTTATTAATAATAATAAAATAAAAGTTGATTTTTTGTCAACCGACGCTGGTATAATATTCACTAGAAACGACTTACTACCACATGCGATATTAATAATTAATAATTATTTTTTATTGTTCTTTAATTTTTTTTTATTTAAAGAACCAAGAGTGTAATTGTAAAGACAATATAAAGTTAAAAAATTGGGACCTACACTGTTAATGGTAAGTTGAATAGGGGAGTTAACACGGAAAATTGAAAAGAAGGTTGGGATGGAAAGCATTACAGGGGAGGTAAAGCAATACTAAATGAAAGGTCTAGTTGGAGAGTTTGTAGATAAAAAACCAATGGGTTTTTCCAATCCCTGCCCCGTAGCTCCAATCGGGGCAGGGATGCCAGCGATGTTCAGGGTTAGTGTTGCAGATTTTCATGTGGAAATTGACATACCTACTTATATCTTAACAATATAAAAAGAGTTAGTGGCGGTACCCTATCGTCTAGTCGCTATTTTGTCGTATAGTGCTCTATTATTATTATTTTTTTTTGGCCTTATAAATCTGTGTTTGAAAATATTGATCTTTGTTCCTTTACTGGTAATTTTAATTTTTTCTGTCTTAATTCTCTAATTGTAGCCAAAAGAACAATTCAATAACTTTGTGATGTTCTATTAGAGAAACGAGTTCTGCTTTGACCTCCATGTATGAAAAGAGTGCTAGAGTGTAGAAACAAAGAATGTCTTTCAAGATTACTTTTAGCATTACTATTGATTTTCACTTGGAAAACGTTTAGTTGTAGATCTAAAACCATATATCTTGAGAATGTGATTTGGGAGAATAACTTATTGAGTTCAATAGATCTAATGTGTCGCCTAGGAGCACTCTCGGTTTTTTTGAGACTTTCATGTGCAGAGACTCTTATATGGCTATTAGCTTTGAAGTTCACGGATGAGCTTAGTTAGGAGGAAAAAATGATGACTCCTACTTTGGTCCTCATTCATTCAGTTCTCGTTTATCTGATAACAAATTGTATTTCGTAATTCCTTTTAGAAAAACAAAAAATTGTATTGTGTAATTATTATGACAACAGCTCAAGTAAAAAAATTCAGGATTTGTGTAGAAGCTAATACTAGAATTGAAGGATGCGCTATGTTACAAGTAATTAAGCTAAATTAGCTATTTGCTTCGTTTTCTTTTTAATTCCTAATCTTGGGCTTTTGTTTTAGTTGACTTTCTGATACTTCTTGTGAGTTAATTTCTTAGAGATTTATTTGTTTAATCAAAATAATGACAAACAGAGATTGAAGGTAGGGCTTTAGATGTTTTCTAATTCTTAACTGGTTGGAGCAATTATTGAGTTTTCTGCACACTGAGATCTCATTATTATTTACTGCCTTTTGTGTTTAGGGGATAATTTGTAATGCTTAGTTGAGGGATTTATTAGGCTTAGCTCAATGTTATTTGAGTTAGCATATATCTATTCTTATAAATATATCTATTCTCTTTTGATTGCTAAAATAGGCATGATTTTTCTCTTATCACTAGACAAACAAGTGTTTCAATAAAGACAATGGCATCAAAAACATCAAGACCAAAAGCAAGAAAGACGGATGTGGTGAGCATGCCTTTATTCTAATTTAGTTATATGTGTTGTTTGATATGAGTATGCTAGAAAACTCTTTCAGCTCTTCACAGCAAGCCTAATAAGCATTCATTTGTTTATATGCTGTCTAGGTGCTTCTTGATGGTGTACATGTTTATCTAGGAAGAATAAGCAAAGAGAAAAGCTCCTTTATAAGAGCCATAAGGTGAACTTCTTTGTTTAAAATGTAAGAATCTAATTGTTATTTATAAAGTCAGTTCTCAATCAAATCGCCTGAAAACTTTTGGAATACAGGTCTTCAGTTTTGGCGTGCAAGCTCATATTTATACATTTATGCATCACTTTTTAGGAGCTTTACGGTGGCTAAGCTAGCCGTTTGAATCTGAAATAGGATTGAACTGGGTACATGTTGAATTGTCTTAAAATATTATCCATAGTTGTGTCAAATGTCATTAAGGTAATTTTATTTTTTGTCAATGTCATTTTGTTTGAAGCTTTGGCAAAAGCATTTGACGGTATGAAATTTTAGTCTTTCAAGTGAAAAATATTTCTGCTCTATATTGCTTTTCAAATAGATTGTGCATGGTTTCTTTATTCACCTAAAACCATCTCCAATAAATGCTTCTAACCTAATATTATAGTTATGCTTGAATGTGTCTTAAGAAAGTGTAAAACTAGCTTGATTGCAAGACATGTCATTTTCTTGAATAAAGAGAATTTTTAATTTTTGAAGTTTCATGTCTTTTTATTTTTATTAGGTATATCATGCATATATTTCAACTAATTATTGTACACCTTAATTTGATTTTCAGTTTACTATAATAATTGCAATTCACTTGAAACTATGACGAGTGGAATGCCAGCGAACATCTATCAACCATGTTAGTAAAAAATTACAGTGGACAATTGGATCCGTCAGAAGTTTTCATGTCCTCTATTTGTATAATACTACACTTAAGTTGGTATAATATTATTTATTTTGTAATGTTTGCAAATGTAGGAAAACACATTGGTCCGGAGGTTTGCAGCATGATGGCTTTCATAAATTATTATGGATGTGAAACTAATAATAATTTTTCGTTGATGAATTTAATTACTTTTACAAAAAAAAAAAAAAAGAAGATGCGATTAGAGCTAATTTATGTGTAACACACATGCTGACACTAGTGAAAATATAATAGTGAGAAAGAAACTATTATTAACAACGAAAGGGGGAATGTAATGACACCATAATATTTTTTTTCATAAAATGCACCACGTTTTAATTTTAATAATAGTGCATGAACTTCGTTTATTTCTACATTTATATCATTAACATTTTTGTCATATTCTTTTCTGCATTGACCAACATTTAAGGATAAACACCTATGATCAAACACTTAAAATGGATAACTAACTCATAACAATTTCATTATCGCTATAATGATTTCGGTATCTTTAGAATCTAGATAAATGCCGATAATAAAATGTGACCTTACAAGTAATCATTACACAATAAAAAATGTCTCATGGTGAGTTGGGGTGAATACATCAGAACGACTTTTGAAAATGAAGTTTAGTATGACAGTGTTATAATATATATATATATATATATATATATAAGGAAATTAGTTTGCGATACCTTTGTATTGGAGTTTTCCCACCAAAAATTTGTTAATAAGTTTATTTCTGGCATTTTATTTTCTATTGCGGTAACTCGTGTGGTATTTTGAATTTTTCAAATTTTTAAAATTTTTTTATTCTTTTTTGTCTTATCCATCCAATTTTTTGAAATAAGATTCATTATCCAATTTAATGACTAACTGGTATTTATCATCATTTAGTTGTTTAAATTATGGATAAATTTAAGTATACAATGATGGATAAGTGTCCATATGAATAAGAAACTTATATTGATAATCTGTATTCCTTGAATAATTATAAAACAAATAGAAATTTATATGAACGAGGAACTTACTTGATAACCCATGTTCATTAAATAATAAGCTTATTTTAGAACTTTTATTTTTTATGAATTGTCTTAATTAAATTGAATATTTAATTAATTAAAAATATATACCTTTAGTTTAGGTTAATAGAAAATTATAATTGTAGTTTTCTCTTAATTTTTGCTATAAATATTAATAATTACGACTACTTTTCCTTAAATAAAATATATATGACTACTTTTATGTATCATTAAGTTTTATAATCCTCGTGCTATCTGATTTTATTGATTTCAAATAAAAAATATTTTCAGAATACGTGACATCGACCAAAACTAACAACTATTTCGTACAATGTCATTTATCTGAATTAGTGCTAAAAAAATAAAATCATATTTATTTGCATTAATAATAGCAATAAGGTTAAATTTTATTGTAAATTATAGTTACCGTAATATGATAAGTATATGGTTGATGTTAAAAATTAATTATTCCTTTTTGAGTAACATAACCTTACAAAATTTCATCATACACCCAAGAAAGAGGGGGAGAGAGAGAGAGAGAGAAACTTATAAATTTTTATATTATTTATTTTTAAAAAAATAATATGATATCTATTCTTTCTGTGCAATGCACGGGTGAAAATCTAGTTATAATTATTACTATTAAAATATCATTGAGAGAATATTTTCATAAAATTAAAATTTAAACTTCCAAGTTATACTAACATGTCATAAACATTTCTTAATGTATTTTGAGATGCATTGACCAGTATTTAAGGACAAACATCTAAAATAGATAACTAACTCATAACGATTTCACTGTCATTATAACAATTTCGATATTTTTAAGATTGTGCAAAGACTGTCGATAATAAAATGTGACCTTTCAAGTCATATTTACACGTTAAAAAATGATTCATATTGTATGTTGAGCCGCATATGGGGTGGACACATCTTGACGACCACTTAAAATGAATCTCAATATGACATCTGTGATTGTGAGACTCATTAACCAGCATTTAAAGATAAACACCTATAATCAGACCACTGAAATGGATAACCAATCCATAATGATTTCATTATCGTTATAATGATTTCGATATATTTAAGATTGAGCGAAGACTATCGATAATAAAATGTGACATTTCAAGTCATAGCTACACATTAGAAAATGCCTAAAATTGTATGGTGGGCCGTCTATGGGGTTATGACATTTAGATGACCACTTAAAATGAATTTTAATATAAAACAACATAATTATCATTATAAAGATTTGAAAATCATTGAGTGAATATCGTCATGAAAATTAAATAGAACTTCAAAGTCATACTAACACATCATATGCGTTTCTTAATATATTGTGCGATGCATTGACTAGCATTCAAAGATAAACACATATGATTCAACACCTAAAATAAATAACTAACTCCTAACGATTTCATTATCGTTATAACGATTTCGATATCTTTCGGATTGAGCGAAGACTGCCGACTATAAAATGTGACATTTCAAGTCATCGTTACATACTAAAAATGCCTCATATTGTATGCTTAACTGTCCACATAGTGGACACATCTAGACGACCACTGAAAATGAATTTTAGTATGACACGATATAATAATTGTTATAAAGATTTGAATATCATTCGGTGAATATTGTCATAAAATTAAAATTTGAACTTCTAAGTCATACTAACACGTCATAATTATCGTTATAAAGATTTGAATATCATAAAATCAAAATTTGAACTTCCAAGTCATACTAACATGCCATAAACGTTTTTCTTATTGTGTTGTGACACATTGACTAGTATTTAAGGATAAACACCTATCATCGAACCACAAAAATAGATAATTAATTCATAATGATTTTATTATCGTTATAACGATTTCAATATCTACAGGATTCAACGCAAACTGTTGATAATAAAATGTAGCCTTTCAAGTCATACTTACACGTAAAAAAAAATACCTCATATTGTATGGTAAGCTGTCCTTGGAGTGAACACATCTTGGTGACCACTTAAAATGAATTTTACTATGACGGTGATATATTGTCTTAAAATTAAAATTTGAACTTTCAAATCATACTAACATACCATAAACATTTCTTAATGTATTGTGATGCAATGACCAGCATTTAAAGATAAACACCTATGATCGAATCAGTGAAATAAATAACTAACTCATAATGATTTCATTATCATCAAAACAGTTTCAATGTCTTTAGTATTGAGCGCAAATTGTCAATAATAAAATGTGACTTTTCAAGTCATACTTACATGATAAAAAATGCCTCATGCTGTTTTGTGAGCCGTGTACAGAGTGGACACATCTTGACGACCACTTAAAATAAATTTTAATATGACAATGATATAATTATCATTATAAAAATTTGAATATCATTGAGTGAATATTGTCATAAACTTAAAACTTGAACTTTCAAGTCACAATAACAGGTCATAAATGTTTCTAAATGTTTTGTGAGACGCACTAACGAGCATTTAAAGATAAACACCTATGATCAAACCACTAAAATGGATGACTAATTCATAATGATTTTATTATCGTTATAATGATTTTGATATATTTAAGATTGGGCGCTGACAAATGATAATAAAATGTGACCCTTCAAGTCACAGTTTCTACACGTTAAAATAAAATGAGTGCTAACAACTGATAATAAAATGTGACCTTTCAAGTCACATTTTTACACCTTAAATAAATACCTTATATTGTATGGTGAGCAGTCCACGAGATGGACATATCTTGACGAACACTTAAAATAAATTTTAATATGACAGCGATATAATAGTTGAGGACCCACAGAAGGAAAAATAAAGAATGGGGATGTTAACTATTAATACTTGAAAGGTTGAGGACCTTAGGTGTAAATTACCCAATACAAAAAAATAAATATTTTAATTTTTCTAAAGAAATGAAAAATGCCTTTTGGCTGCCGGGAATAGCAGCCCTTGTGGGAATGGAGTCTCTCCACTGTACGGTGTCGCAATGGCCCCAAGAGTTGTTTCTTTAATTTCTTCTCTCTTCACCATCTTTGTTTCTCTCTCTAAACTCTCCTCTTCTCGCCTTTTTTCCCACCAAGCATTATTAGGGAGCGGTTTGGAGCTGTCAATCTCAAGTGGGAAATTCAAAATCACTTTGCTCCCTCTCAGCTTGAATGCTGCCATGTCGTAAGCTTTCACGGCCTCGACGATGGTATCAAAAGTCTAAAGCCAAACCTGAGTGTCTTTCTGATTTGGGTCCCGATTCTCTGTAGAGAATTTCCCCCACTACCATTGCCGACCTCCTCTGTAATGTTTCTTCTCGAAGGAATTTTGAACTTTACCATTTCCAGTACTAATTTCCAACCCCATTTTGCTTCCCTGATGAATGGAAATATTCAAGGAAGGATTCCGTTCACTAAAACTCATTTATTTTATGGGCCTTGTTTGGAATTCCAGGTGATTATTGTAATCATTTCTTGAGCTAAAAAAGCCAGAGTGTTCAAGATTCTAATCAGTTGGGATTTTCTTGTTTTCAAAGGTGAAATTTGGATTGAACACAGAAGATTCAGATGTAAGATCAGAAATTACTAAACTAGAATTATTTAAAATTTGAGAAATCTAGAATTGATCAGAAAAACTGGAATATGACTTGGATGGAGATTTCTTAAAAAGTTGAGGACCCATAGAAGGAGAAATAAAGGTTGGGGACGTGATCTATTAATACTTAAAAGGTTGAGAATGTTAGGTGTAAATTACCCGAATTTGAACTTCGAAGTCATATTAAGACGTCATAAACGTTATTTAATGTATTGTGAGATGTATTGACAAGCATTAAAAGATAAACAGCTATGATCAAACACCTAAAATGGATAATGATTTTATTATCATTATAACGATTTCGATACATTTAGGATTGAGCGAATAATGTCGATAATAAAAAATGACATTTCAAGTGATACTTACACGTTAGAAAAAGCCTTATATTGCATGCTGAGCCGTCTCTTGACGACCACTTAAAATAAATTTCAATAAGACAATGATATAATTATCGTTATAAAGATTGAATATGATTGGGTGAATATTTTCATAAAATTAAAATTTGAATTTCCAAGTCATACTAACACTATAAATGTTTCTTAATGTTTTGTGGGACGCATTGACCAACATTTAAAGATAAACACCTATGATTGAATAACTAAAATGGATAACTAGCTCATAACAATTTCATTATTGTTATAATGACTTCGATATATTTAGAATTGAGCGCTGACAACTGATAATAAAATGTGACCTTTCAAGTCACATTTTTTACACGTTAAAATAAAATGAGCGCTAACAACTGATAATAAAACGTAACCGTCCAAATCACATTTTTTAGATGTTAAAAAATGTCTCATATTGTATGGTGAGCCGTCCACATGATGGACATATCTTGATACACTTAAAATGAATTTTAATATGACAGCGATATAGTTATCGTTATAACAAATTGAATATCATCAAATGAATATTGTCATAAAATTAAAATTTCAACTTCCAAGTCATATTAACATAGTTTAAATGTTTCTTAATGTAATCTGAGATGCACTGACTAGTATTTAAGGATAAACACCAATGATTGAACATCTAAAATGGATAACTAACTCATACGATCAATCGTTATAACGATTTTGATATATTTAGGATTGAGCGAATATTGCCAATAATAAAATGTGACCTTTCAAACCTTTTTTACATGATTAAAAATACAGAACATTGTATGGTGAGCTATCCACAGGGTAGACAGATCTTGACGACCACTTAAAATGATTTTAATATGACAGCAATATAATTATCGTTATAATGATTCGAATATAATTTAGTGAATATTGTCAAAAAATTAAAATTCAAACTTCCAAGTCATACTAAATAGTCATGAACATTTCTTAATATATTGTGAGATGTATTGATTAGCATTCAAGGACAAACACTGATGATCGAACACCTAAAATGGAAATCTAACCCATAAGTATTTCATTATTATTATAAATATTTTGATATCTTTAGAATTGTGTGAAGATTGTTGATAGTAAAATGTGACCTTTCAAGTCATAATTACACGTTAAAGAAAGCCACATATTACTTGCTAAGCCATCCACAGGGTCGACACATCTTGACGACTAGTTAAAATAAATTTTAATATGACAACGATGTAATTAACGTCATAAAAATTGGAATATCACTGAGCAAATATTGTCATAAAATTAAAACTTGAACTTCCAAATCATACTAACACATCATAAACATTTCATAATGTATTGTAAGATGCATTGACCAGCATTTAAAGATAAATGCCTATGATCGAACAACTAAAATGGATAACTAACTCATAACGATGATTTCGATATCTTTAGAACTGAGTAAAGACTGATCATAATAAAATGTGACCTTTCAAGCCATAGTTACACATTAGAAAATACCTCATATTGTATGGTGAGCCATCTACTGGGTGGATACATATTGATGACCACTTAAAATGTATTTTAATATGACAGCGATATACTTATCGTTATAATGATTTAAATGTCATAAAGTGAATATTGCATGCTAGGCCATCCACAGGGTGGAGATATCTTGACAACCAGTTCAAATGAATTTTAATATGACAGCGATACAATTATCGTTATAAAGATTTGAATATCATTGAGTGAATACTATCATAAAATTAAGACTTAAGCTTCCAAATCATACTAATACGTGATAAACGTTTTTTAATGTATTGTAAAATGCATTGAACAGCATTTAAAGATAAACACCTATGATCGAACAACTAAAATGGATAATTGACTCATAACGATTTTATTATCGTTGTAACGATTTCGATATCTTTAGATTTGAGTGAGGACTACCCATAATAAAATGTGACCTTTCAAGTCATAGTTACAAATTAGAAAATACCTCATATTTTATAGTGAGTCATCGATAGTGTGTACACATATTGATGACCACCTAAAATGTATTTTAATATGATAACGATATAATTATCACTATAACGATTTGAATGTCGTTACGTGAATTTTGTCATAAAATTAAAATTTCAACTTCCAAGTCATACTAACACATCATAACTGTTTTTTAATGTAATCTGAGATGCATTGACCAGTATTCAAGGATAAACACCAATGATCAAACACCTAAAATGGATAACTAACACATAACGATTTCATCATCGTTGTAAGATTTCGATATCTTTAGGATTGAGTAAAGACTGCCCATAATAAAATATGACAATATTCACACTATTGAGCTTAACATATGCATCAAGTTAGAGTCATAAGTATTCACATCTAAAGACACTGATTTGTATACTTGTCATCTCTGGTAAAAATTCAGGTGTATTTCAAGAGTACTCTAATATGGTACTTCAGGAAAACCTACATCTAAGTTCTTGAGTCATGTGTGATCTATTACACCTAGAGTATCAAATATTTCCTCGTCTACTTCCTCTATCATCCCAAATTCACATAAATTCTGAAAAGCCGGATCTGAGTCATTTACCAGATCTTCAGCCCAATCTGACAAATCCATAGCCTTTTCCACATTCCCCTCCTTATAGCACTCATTAACCATTATATTGAAAGTGTCTGAGTTCACACCCTCGAAGGTTGGGGGTTTGCGGTCGTTCAACATATTATAAAACAAATCCCAAGCTTCTTGCTTTCTACCGTGTTTCACCAAAGTCTCCAAAAGCACATCCCTAGTTGCGGGCATCATCCTGAATTTCCTCAAATCCCTATAAGAATTCATTTCCTCCTTTGACCTACCTAGATTGAAATACCAATTCATGAAGGTTGCATTCACCATACCATCATAAACCGTGCACCGTGACTTCAACTCCTCAAACAACTCTTTTGTCTTTTCCAAATTGCTCAAATTCAAAAAGCCAAGAATCAGATTATTAAAAACCAAAGAATCTGAGCCGTGACCCTTGGTTAACATTTTGAAAAGCAAACTTAATGCCTCATCAATTCTTCCACCATTAATAAGACCCTTCGTGAGGTGTCGATAAGTTACAGATGAAAGGCAATAGGGGCGTTCTCAAGAACATACATGTAAACCTTCAAGCCCTCGTCCGCTTTGTTGGAATCGCAGAGAGAGACAATGAGAGTATTATAGGAGATAATGTTGGGGATGATATTATTCTGGTTGAAGAAGCAATGAAACAGGGCTCTGGCATCCTAGTAGCGCTTGGCGTGGTGCATAGCAGCAATGATGGCTTTGCAAGTAAAGACTGTAGGTCAGACACAGCAATGGATGGACTAACGAGCAATGTCAGATGTAGAATCGAGGTCCCCAGCGCAGATTATCGACTACACACGGTTGTGGAGATGAAGACGAGGCCTGACCAAAGCAGACGCAGACTCTAGGAGAGGAGGCTTGTTGACGGAAGAGTAGAGAAGAGGCTCAATAAGGAGTCCAAGTCATACTAACATGTTACAAATATTTCTTAATGTATTGTGAGATATATTGACCAGCATTCAAGGAAAAACACTTATGATCGAACACCTAAAATGGACAACTAACTTATAACGATTTCATTATCGCTATAATGATTTTGATATCATTAGGATAAGCGAATACTACGAATGATGAAATGTGACCTTTCAAGTCATATTTACACTTTAAAAAATACCTCATATTGTATGGTGAGCCGTCTATGTGATGGACATATATTAAAAATCACCTAAAATAAATTTTAATATGACAGCTATATAATTATCATTACATCGATTTGAAAGTCATTAAATGAATAGTGTCACGAAATTAAAATTTCAACTTCCAAGTCATACTAACACGTCATAAACATTTCTTAATATAATCTAAGATGCACTGACCAGTATTCAAGGATAAACACCAATTGTCAAACACCTAAAATGGATAACTAACTCATAACGATCAACCGTTATAACGATTTCAATATCTTTAGGATTGAGCGAATATTATATTTAATAAAATGTGACCTTTCAAATATGTTTACACGATAAAAAATGTAGAGTATTGTATGGTGAGCCATCCATAGGGTAGACACATCTTGACGACCACTTAAAATGATTTTAATATAACAACGATATAATTATTGATATAACGATTCGAATATAATTTAGTGAATATTTTCAAAAAATTAAAATTTAAACTTCTAAGTCATACTAAAAAGTCACAAACGTTTCTTAATATATTGTGAGATGTATTGACCAGAATTCAAGGATAAACACTGATGATCGAACACCTAAAATGGAAATCTAACTCATAAGTATTTCATTATCATTATAATGATTTCGATATATTTAGAATTGAGCGAAGATTGTTGATAATAAAATGTAACCTTTCAAGACATACTTACACATTAAAGAAAGCCACATATTGCATGCTAAGCTATCTACAGTGTAGACACATCTTGATGACCAGTTAAAATGAATTTTAATATGATAGCTATATAGTTATCGTTGTAAAGATTTGAATACAATTGAGTGAATATTATCATAAAATTAAAACTTGAACTTTCAGATATACTAACATGACATAAATGTTTCTTAAAGTATTGTAAGATGCATTAACTAGCATTTAAAGATAAATGCCTATGATCGAACAACTAAAATGGATAAGTAACCCATAACGATTTCATTATCGTTATAACGATTTCGATATCTTTAGGATTGAGTGAAGACGGGCCATAATAAAATGTGACCTTTCAAGTCATACTTACACTTTAAAAATGCCTCATATTGTATGGAGAGTCGTCTATGGGATGGACATATATTAACGACAACAAAAATGAATTTAATATGACAGCGATATAATTATCGTTACAGCGATTTGAATTCATTAAATGAATATTGAAATTTCAACTTCCAACTCATACTAACACATCATAAACATTTCTTAATATAATCTGAGATGCATTGACCAGTATTCAAGGATAAGCACCAATGATCGAACACCTAAAATGGATAACTAACCCATAACGATCAATCGTTGTAACGATTTTGATATCTTTAGGATTGGGTGAATATTGCCTATAATAAAATGTAACCTTTCAAGCCTTTTTTACATGATAAAAAATGCAGAATATTGTATGGTGAGCCGTCTACGGGGTACGCACATCGTGACGACCACTTAAAATGATTTTAATATGACAGTGATATAATTAACGTTATAACGATTCAAATATGATTTAGTGAATATTGTCAAAAAAATAAAATTTAAACTTCCGACTCATAGTGAAAAGTCTAAGCGATTCTTAGTAAATTGTGAGATGTCTTGTAACGACTCCCCCCCCTCAAAATATGATGTAACATGTTGTAATAAATGAGTATTAATTATAGAATAAAGAAAATATAAGAAAAAGAAATAATAAAAGTGGAAATCTTGGTAAAATAATCCAGGTCTCTATATCTTAATTTTTGAGGTGTTGACAGTTGGCTGCTTATCTTAATGGAAAGTATATATTGGAAATCAGGTATTGACACTTCAAGGTACGCAGTACTCGAGACTTTACCAATGTATAAGATTAGTTAAGTGGCGATTTTCTAGGTTGAATTTTAGTGAGACTCCATGAGAATGTAAAGATGAATACTACGCCAAAGTTGGAACCCTACAAGTCTACTTTAAAAAGGATTTAACTAATTGTCATTTTGATTAATAGATAATCACAAAACAATTTATGAAAATGGCTTCCATGAATGACAAAATTCAGAAACTATATTAGAGACCCCTTATTTTGATCATTAGTAACTTTTCCTGTAGGAGTCACATTTCAGTTCTATAATGTCCATATGAAAATAGGTATTGAAAGCTTCAAAATGATGTGTAAATTATGACAAAGTGAAGTCATTTCATAACTCAAATAAATTGTACAAAGAGCCTTAAAAAAATGACATTATACATAGTTCTAGACTTCAAATGAGAATTCAATTTAGTTAAATAGACTTCAAATGAGATTTCAAATTAATTAAGCATAAGCACACGGTTTTAAGTACATGGCTTTGCAAAAGAAATTCTATGGGCAAAGATGGATTAATAATGGCTAATCTAAGAATAACACTTGACAACAAGGTATTGGAGGCAAACTCCTATAAATAGAAGGGAAAACTTTCATTTTGAGTGCACCTTTCCAATCCCTATTTCTCCCTTTCTTGATCATACACACTCTTTCTCAACCTCTCCCTTTTCTTAATATTTTCACCACCTAAGTATATATACTAACACTGTCACGCCCCCGTTAACTTTTCAATATTTCCAATTATCTTAGGGAAATTTACAAATTCTGTTGCGGAAGCTTTTATTCAAATAACGGGGACGGGACGTGCAAAACAATCCAATTTATCTTATCTTACTGAAAGATAATTTCATAAGTTAACAAATCGTCAACATTTTAAAGAAACATTAAAGTTAGGTTTTTCAAGAAATATGAAAACACAAGAAATTGTATTAATAAACATATTTCATTGATTTTCAAGGTGGGCCAAATCATTAGAAAACTTTTACAATGAAGAGTACAATTCAAATCAATAGAAAGATTATAACTCACTATTTTCTTATATGTTATAAGATGTAAAAACATATATATTATAAATGTGTGCGTAAAA